>DWHQ01001257.1:0-11198 GCA_018247955.1 Eurytides marcellus marcellus | reverse complement strand
AGGTCGTGGTACTTATCTGGTTCGAGCCGGCCCATTCAGCAGCGGGAGCAGCTGCGTGGCTCTACCACCGTTAAATTATGTTTGCTAGTTTAGTTTTTCCTAACGCAAACATCTACAGTAGTAACTGAAATACGTCGCGTAATTTATTCGCGTGCACACGGTCGCCAACATGTATGCCAAAATGTTTAAGCGCTAATACCTACTAATCCCTGCCGCTTTCCCGGGCGAGGGTGTCGCAAGACGTAACTAACACGGGTAATTTTCACTACATTTTCCTCCAAATTTCACGTGCGCTATTCGAAGGAGCCTGCGCCTGTGTAAACCATTTGGAACGTATGTAATTCGAACCAGTTGCAGTTCGCGGGATTACACTTCAATATCAAATTTCACTTTGAATTTGTTTGTTACATATTTCGCAGAAAAATTTCATTTCGAGCTGAGTGTATTAAAATAATTCCAAAAAATAGCACTGAGCACCAGAGTGAGTAAACGTATATATTTTAAATTCATGTTTCGGTCAGTTTAATTTTTTACGTTCGAATGTGGAATACTTCACTTCAAAAATTTTAATTTTTTTAAAGCGGAAAAGAGAGAACTGATGACTTGCAATTTGTACGTTGCCTCGCTTTGTGTCATAAATACTTAAAGCTTTAAATGCACAAACGCTTCCGATGGCGGCTAAATCAGACGTTACAATTTCAAGCTAATGCTCATGGAATGTAATATCACATGGGATTATAGGATCTTTATTTAATTTCCTGTTAGTAGCGTGTCTAATAGCTATAGCTAGTATGGGATTTACTCTTCGCTGATACCGAACCAGCAATTTTTATGTTTTCAAATATCAATCGATAGCCACAATAATACAGTTATTTCATATTGTATATTATAAGAGGTAAACAAATTAAATCATATTTTCTACTGCTTTTGAATACAGTTTAAATGATTTTATGTGTTCCACTTTTATAAGTTTTCTTTTACAACTCAATAATTATACTTGACTTGACTTTGCGTTCCAGGGATATTGGTACATCTAAATATTAGTTTAGTATAGAAATTTAGCCTTCTGAATATATATAATAAAAGTGTAGATGTTTGTTATCTAGAAACTTGAGACTGGCTGATCATATGTTCATAAAACTTTTTTCTATGGATAGTTGATAGCTGAAGAAAGTTTAATTTCGAACATCGAGATATCTTTTGAAAACAGCAAAACATCTTTTACTCTATCAGTTAGTATTAAATATACTTAAATAACTGTAAATAGCATTTTCTCAAAACAAAAGAAACATGTCACAACAATGAGCCAAACAGTGAATTTTATTTGACAGTTACCATCAGAATGGCTGTTTAGTTTTATACAGTCACAGTTACTGTCAGAAAGCCTAGTTAGGTGACCGAGCACGGGTTGGTTTAGTATATAAAAAATATTTACAATAATAACGATAGCTGCATAGTCTGTAAAATTACAAGTGAACAACCCCTATTAACGTACTCTGTTCAGTAGATCGCGGAAGTGCCACGTCTAAGTGGCAACAGGTCGTCGATTCATCCGCTCCGGGTCGGGAAGAACTTTGTCTAATGGAAAAAAGGCGATGTCGGGCGACGCGTTTTTAAAGCAGGCCTCAGCTGCGTGAGTTATGAACTCGCAACTGACGATCTTCGAAGGGAATCACTCGGCTCATTAATTTCCTTGCGCGTGACAAATTCGCAATGTCGGGACTTGGCGGCGTTTTTCGCCGTCATCCCTTAGGTTAGTTGGCAGATTTGATTTTTTTTTATCCACACAATCTGTTATCTCTACTGGATGACAGATTGTGTGGATAATTTATAAGGTTGCATATTTTACCAAGATTTCGGACTGTGTTGACTTAGGTTGAGTTGGTTTCTTTTATTAGTCAGTAACATCCATAAGCTATATTTATTCTAGAATCGCTCTATGAACTAAAGTCTAATCGGCGACGGATCTCCACACATTATTTTCCGTCCGCTCTGTAACTTTTCATAACCAGTAGACAATGGGATCCGTGCTTCGACTTAAATAAGGCCAATTCCGTCCTAACACCCGTTCTCTGTCAAGGGCCGTGACGCCGACTGTCTCGCTATTCCGGTCAATATTACAATCTGGTTGAAATATTTGACAAGTCGCTCGCTGCGTAAACTCGCGAAGGAGGCTTAAGCCGTCCAAGCTACGCTAGCTAATAGCGTCTCTGATTTAGCACAATAAGCGCACTAATCGGCTTATGGCCACGTGCAATTACATAAACGCACGCACCTAGCCGTGCCGTTACATACAGTGCTCTGAATGGGAATTGTAATCAATCGGTCGGACAATGGAGATTGCATATACATAGCGCACGGCGGACCGACAATGCGGTGCGGGGACAATGACGTCACTGCTCCTCCATTACGGAATCAAGGAACCCACCGACACATGTAAGATGAATGCGTTTTGTACTGCGCTCTGTCCCATCAAGGCATATTGGACCCGGTGCGAGTGAATAGATCGCTCGGTGTTGCTTTATCTTCATGCCGTTGAAATGTTTTGATGAATCATTTGGGATTCTAACTGGTTCGAGAATAACTGAACATTCTATAAAGTAACTTTATACCGGAAATTTTTACGGCGGCTACCGTTATACTCCCAAAGGCAGTTGTTCTCTCACTCTTTGGTTTTTTTTTCCGGTAAAGTCAGGTGGGATGGACATCCAGTACGAAGAGAGATCAATGCTCAAACAAACGCCAAGTGACATCGGCTATTAGCCAGGGCCGATTGCGATGTCCTTTGAATACATCAATCATATCACTTGTTTTTAACAATCGGGTGTTCAGCTCTGAAATAACATGCTACTGTTGTATTTGAGGAATACAGTAATTGTATTCACAGGATTCGAAATCGTGACATGCCTATGTGAGAGACAGCCGCCTGAAATTTTAACATCAAAAATTAATTTCCTTCCGGTATCCAAAACTCGAGTAGATAACAACATTAAATTATTCTACTTACTGAAATAAATAAAAGTGATGGTAATTATCAGCAGCAATAACAAGGGATTGGTTTTGTTAATGATAACGTAGCAGAAACATTCCCGTTATTAATATGTTTTTCCCGGATAAGCCGAAACCAAAATGGGAATATACATACGGCGGCTTAATCCGTCGAACATAAAAGTGAATACATAACTCGTCAAAATGCATATTAAAATATGAAAAACACGAAACGAGACGCGAGTACCGTCGGTCGAACATTAAAAGCTTAACGAATATGGATTTATAATTACTCGCTCGTTCGATATTCTTTCAGTGAGATTACCGTGAGTAAATGGATTTTTTTATGGCGTAGGCGGCAAACGGGCAAGCGGTTCACCTGATGATAAGCGATAAGCACTACCCATGGACATTCACAACATCATGTGCGAATGCGTTGCAGCCTTTAAGGTGGAATTTTTTTTGGCAGAGGGAGGGAGGGGAAGAGAATGGGTGGAAGAGGTTGTCCACCGGCTACCTCACTCACCAGACGGAACGCAAAAGCACACTTCCACTTGACGCCGATTTTCTGTGAGGTCGCGGTTCTTATCCGGTTCGAGCCGGCCCATTTAGCAGAATCGGAAGCTGCTGCGTGACTCTACCACCGTTTTATCTGTTCGTCCGGTTTTATCTCTGATAACCTTAGTGGTGGGTCTCTTTAGTCATCTGGGAATCAGGGGAAGCTCAAGCATCAAAGCTTTGCGTTATACTGTGCTCTGGTTTAAAGACTGATAATTTGTAAAGAAATTACTGCGCATAGAAACATTATATCATGGTGATAAGACTTTACTTAACACAGTGAAATAGAATTTTATACTATGCATTAATTCGAAATAGTGACTGATCGCTTGATTGTTTGACAGAGCTCTTGAGTTTTATTGAAAAATTATCATCGACGAGTTGCATTTAAATTTAAGCATGTTCTACGCCTAACGCTTCACTTAAGCTTACTTTGTTCTATCTGTCTAGTCATCGGCTGTACTTTTTAAACATATTTGCTTTGTCAAAATAAAATTTCAATATATTCAAAAAAATATATTAATTCATTTTAGATTAAATTTTTTAACAAATATTAAAATACGTATTTGAACTCTAAAGACCAAATAAAATATTTGTTCATATATTTTTATTTTTATTTTAAACGATTCTTTTTAAAATGGACACACTAATGTTATGTATGTTGTTAAGAAAAATGCAACTAAGAGACGTGCAACAGTGGCTGAGAATATAGTAAATCGTGCTCATTATTACTTCACTTCCGCTATTAATGCATTTGGAACACTGTGCTAATCTTCACGAGCACAAAGCCTGCTAAGACGTATATCTACTTATCTAATTGGAACTAACATCACTTAGCTATAATAGCACTAGTTGTGTACTTGTATTCGATGTGCCATTAGTAATATTATATGCATTCCATTTATAACGTGCTCAGTTGACTTACCCAACAGGCTTTCCATTAATTGTTTAATGAGGAAATGGGTAGTGTTGATTTCGATCAACTAATAACATTCTCGTTAGTTACAATTTAGCTTACGATTAAAATCACTTTGTTTTTCTCAGATGTATGAACGGATACTATAATATGTAATATGGATCAAAACAAATAAGGGAAGCAAGCTTTCGACTTTTTTATGTGTGACGTTACATAACGTTATAACAAGGTTTCAATCTTAGCGTGTCTCATGGCTATGGGCTCTTTATACTCAAACATATATATGTACATTGAAATTAAAAACTAATAAAATTTGATAAAAAGTAACCAGTAAAATGGTTTACTTTTATTGTTTTATTTGCATAAATAGAATAAATTAAATGAAAATAAATTAATTCACGTCAGCTTTTTTATACCATCTTAGTTTTTATTATATACCGAAATCCTACCATGGTACTGATGGATATGCGCCAAGCACTAATTATGAAAAGCTTGAAAAATAGATTGGATAATCATTTAGACGGGATTAAATTGTACATAAAGCACTTTTAAAAATTTTGATCTCCAAAATCATGAGATGTAAACATTTCGAAAGGTCAGATTATTATTTAAATTAATTTAACAGTAATTGTTGTTGTATTAAAGTAATTAATGGCATAACTGGGAGCAGTCTTATCTATAGTCTATTGTGCGAATTTGAAATGAACTCTAGCATTGTACTAGACAGTACTTGTAAGATTACGAAGACCATGCAATGTCTGGAACTGAGGGCAATCGACTGCCAAATTCATTAGCTTTCTGCAAGCAACTATTCGTGTATGGCTTTAGTTCGCTCGTCGCTTACAACTAAAAATTAATTATCTTTCCCTGTATTTAAGGTTTTGCATTACATATACAATATGGTAATTGTAAGTGGATTTGAAACGTAAATAAAGTGTTTTAAACAGTTTTATTGATTTTTCATTTTTTTTTTGTTGTTGTATGGATTTAAGTGATGATAGAACTCTTACGGAGTACCACTGCATTGCTAGTCAATCTACCTCTTACTAACAACAACCTAACTTAACACACATCTTGTGTGTGAGTTAAAGAAGCGTGTGTCCAGAATTACGCTTTAAGATATTCCAAATATAAAGTTTATGTTGAAGAGTTTGAACTTAATTATTAAGTTAATTTTTGCGACAAAGTTAGTATTTCAGGCTTTTCGGGGTTAATAAGAAAAGTACAATGAAATTACTTGTAGTATTTTTTGCAAAATTGTGTCGTGTCATGCAATATAGTTTAGGCGGTAACGTGTATTTATTTGGGGCGTTACGTTCACCGAAACAGTTTTGTCGCTTCGTTTACTCTAAACATAGGTAATGTCCAGCGTTCCGGACTCGTATATAACATTATTTTATTAATTTCAATTAACAATTGGTTGCAGAATATTAGTTGTTACATTATTTAAAGGAATCTCTGATATTTTTTTTATGGATTTGTGGGCAAACAAGCAAGCGTCTAACGGAAGCGATCACCGCCGCCCACGGAAACTCATAACATCAAAAGATTTGCAAATGCGTTGCCGGCTTTAAGGTAGATAAATTTTTTTTCTTAAACATATTTTTAGGTTATAATGTTACGAGACAAGCAATTATCGTGCCTGATAGTAAACTTCACGCCTGCTAATAACAACGCAGTGACACACAGAACCTATTTGGCTTCTCTGTGCTTGTCAATGAAAGATTAAAATGTTATATCTCTTTGCCCAGTAATTACGGTGGGAACATATCCCTTTAAACGGGACTACAGTAATCCTTACACATTGCTGCTTCCCGGTAGACTAACAGACGGTGCAGTACCACGCAGACGAGTTCTACCACATAAAATAAATTATATTTCGATTAAAAATAATTCAAATATTCCGCATAAAACTTTATAGTTCATATACATTTACATTCGAGAATGTTAGGCTAAATTCATTATTTATTCACAAATCCCAATAGCTTTGAACACGTATAAACGTCCATCAAATAAAACTATAAGAGCAGTTAACATATAAAATTTTCACTCCATCTTTGACCTGCCCGTCACGACTGACGGGCGCTGTCCAAGTATCAAGGGGAAAAAATGTAACGAAGGCGAGCGATGTTTGCGTTCGCCCCATAAAACATAATCCATAGGACGCTTACCTGACGAACGCCTACAAACAATGTTAGTGAAATTCAATCTCGCAAAATAGAAAATATTTTTACGGTCATTGAATATGAAAATGTGGATGCGGCGGGGTAGGGTATTACAATGAGTTTTATGTTGGCTTAAAACTAAAATTCACGTGATGCCACTCGCGATGCAGTGTAATCCGTGCCGGTGCTATTACTATAAAATTTATCTCTGTACGAACACGGATATAAGATACCCGTGGTTTAATGACACGGTTATGAACGTAATATAATAGTTTACCGCGTGCTAAATGTTTAGAACTCTGCCGAGGAGTGGCTTGATGAGAAATTTTGAACTAATAGCTCTAGACATTGTCATAATGACGTTAAATCGCACTTTAAAGTCTTTAAATACCACTCGACTTTTTGAACGTTTATCCCGTACCTAGTGCTTACTAAGTAGTAGTGTGTTCCGGCTTGAAGGACAATGACGGCGTGAATATTTGACACAGAGATTAACATTTTACATCTCTAGATAACGAGCGCAGCGCAGGGCCAAGCAGATACTGTGTGTTATTGTGTTGTTATGGGCAGGCGTGTCGCTTACCACCACGCATGAATAGTAGAATAGATAGTTTTGTTAATTCCTATAACATTTCTTATTGGCTAAAAGAAAAAAGGAATTTCCATTCACTTAATCAGAATGGTATTCTATGTTCTAATGTTACAATTAACGTAGCGATACTGAGTACCTACTTAATTAGTAGTATTAGTTAATTTTAACGGTGGAAGTGTTTGTGCTTTCGTGTTTCGTCCGGTGAAAGATGTGGCCGGTGGCCCACCCCCTCTCTCCTTCCCTTTCCAGCCTCCCTCTTTTCTTGTCTCCCCAACCCCTTTCCTTCCCCTCCCTTTTCCCTTCCAAAAATTCCAAGCTTAAAGCCGGTCAATAAAATACCGGTCAATAATAAACGCATTTGCAAAACGTTGGACGTTGCAAATGTCTATGGGTAGCGGTTATGGCTTTCCATCACGTGAGCTGCTTACTCGTTTGCTCACCTACTTCATTATTTTTTTTTATTTGAAAATATCAGAGATCTTACATTACGGGTGGTAATTCAACAAATCTAATAAAAAAAAATCTTTCAATGCATCCTTGCTTCGCGTCCCAAGTAATTAATGTATCGCTACATCGCACTACGTTCGGGATATGTTCAATCCGGGTATTAGATGCCATTGTTGTGTGGCTCTTTCAGGGAAAATTTTAAATCGATTCCGCAGCGCTTTCTTTGCCGGGAAACCAATCCCGTGGCACAATAAGCCCGCTTACAATAGCACTGAGATGACGCGAATCACGGCGACGCTTACGGCCTCTTACTCGGAAAAGATTACGCCATTTACGTACCGACGCCACGTATGAAATGTGGATATAGCGAATACGCTCTCATACATTGTCGCTGAGGAGGGGGGGGGACAATTGATGAGCGCATCGCCACCGTAGATTATCGGCACTGAACAATTTCTGATGAAGTGGGCGAACCATTCCCGCTGTCGGATTGAATTTTATTATAAATCTTCCGAAGCGGTATACATGTCTTACGTTAATATATTTTATAGAGATATATTGGGTTGATTATTCGTTTATATTACGCGGATGTTTTAAAGTAGTTTACGAAACGAGGCGAAAGCGTTTATTCTTTTGTATTTTTCTATCGAATTTAAAGTGGAAAAAACTCAAATATTTTGTTGTTTCAGTTGCGCGCCTCCAAACCTCGCGAGTTTGCGAATCTTAAGTTTAGCAACAACTCTATTGCATTGTCATGTGTAAGTAGGCTCTATAAACAGTGATTTAATAAAAAGTAGAAGTCATTGTTTCAAAGGTGATATTTAGATCTTGAGTAAAGAAAGCCATGAGGAATTCCGGTAGTTTTTTACTCAGAACTAAAGATCTACTTTTAGCTTTATCTTTGGATGACGAGACGTCTACGTCAGCAGACATCGTAAAAGAATCCATAAGTTTCTTATGTTTTACTGGATTGTTAAGCAGTCCAATAAAATATACTTCTGAGTAAATAAGGCCTGAAGGATTGATTTATGTCGAAATAGCGTGTTGGCGTGTAGTGAAATTATCTACTGATGAATTCATGCCCAGCGTTATATGTTATAATGTCACTTTCACCAGATACACGCTCTCGATAAGAGTTTAGTGCTGCCGTGACATTATATTATTAATGCATCTATTAATCATAGCTTAATACACATAGCGGGCGCTATGCTAACACAACTCAATGGACATGTTATTATTTGATATTATTATTACGTCCATGGATAATCATAAATATTATGACTTCTGCTGTATGTACCTCGAATGATATTATAATAGTAGTTTTTAGAAAATTATTAATAATTTTTGAGGGAGAATACTGTTTCTATTTTATCCGTGGAAAATAAAAACGTTTCGAAGTATTAAACAACTTGCAGGTTACTTTAGTTGACTAGAGCGAATTCAAAACAAAACGTGTGAAGTGGTGTTAATTGACTAGTATGCGTGATAGCATAAGATAATAGAGTAGCATAGAATAATAGGATATAGATAATATAATAGATTTTAAATAGTAATTGCTGATTTACCCGCGGGCTCTTCACAGCAGAACTACATACATTCCGAAATAGAGGTTACTGAATGTTATAAGGTAAAGACGGATTAAAGGTCCCTGTAAATTTCCATTTGAATAAAATATATTTCGATTTATTGATCAATAGATAATAAAGTAAAGTTTCTGTTGTCAGGTTGTAGTACTACTAGGACTCATTTGCAGTCCACCTAAAGATGCATTGTCGTTTATTCCGGTCATATCCGGTTTGATCGGGAATCCAGTGTAGTTTCCAGGTACCGAGCGAAGCCCTGATCACGGCAGTTTTATGCCGTAATGGACTATCATATCACTTACTATCAAGCAACCAAAATCTTCATCTTGAAACAGAATATAAATAAAAAGTATAATAGTAACTACCAAGAAGCTCATTAAATCGTCTTTAAACATTGTTATAACGTCTTAATTGGTAAATTTTCAATATGAAAGGCCGCTCATGTATCGTGTAATATAAATTTAGTCAACTCCGTATTCAATAAGCGTAACATAATGAGCAATGATGAGAGTGGCCCATATAAGGTAATGGAAAAAGGTCCCGCCATCGGTTGACCGCAATCAAAATCTAAAATACACCCGAAACAAGCACTGCATAGTAAAACGTTCGGGTAATCTTATTTCAGCTTCATCTTATGGCAAAGAACGAATTATTTCTTAAAATAATATCATATTTATATTAAATACATAAATTTTACGAATAACTATAAAGAGCAGTTAGTCTAGATTAAGATGTTTTTTTTTAAATATCTTAATATAAAAAATTCTATTAACCGAAGTTTAATAATTCACTTATTAATTAATAATTATTCACTGCAAATCGTCAAGTCCTAGTACATTTTCCAAAGTTTATTTCTGCGCCTTAACCCAAAAAACAGATATTTACAAATCCTCGTTGACGGCATTTGAAACTTTTTGTAACTGGATTCTTCATTTTTTTTATGGAGTAGACGGGCAAACCGAGCAAGCTGCTCACCTGATGGAATAACCGCTGCCTATGGATATTTGCTACTTCGAACTTTTTGCAAATGTGTTCCCGGTTTTTAAGATGAAAATTTGTTGGAAGGGAAATGCAGGAAAGGTGAGGGTAGGCAAGAAAAGGAAGGAGGAGGGTGGGCCACCAGTCACCTCACTCACCGAACGAAACGCGAAAGCACAAACTCTTCAACTTTACGCCGATTTTCTATGAGGCCGTGGTACTTATTCGGTTTGAACCGGCCCATTCAGCAGCAGCTGCTGTGTGGTTCTACCCTCGCAAAAATTCATTGATACTGGATGTTATATCGGGATAGCATTTTTTGGGGGAATATTGTTAAAGCATCAAGACGAGTAAGACGTGCGCCTAGTGGTAAGCGACTCACCCGCCCATATCGCAATGCTACAAAGGACCAGATTGACACTGTGCTGCGCTCATCACACAGGGATTCGAGATGTTATATCACTATTCCCAGTAATTGCGCTAGCAAAGTAGCTCTTCAAACCGAATCACAGTACTGCTTCGTCAATACTGTTTGGCGGTAGAATAATGTCCTCCCGGCCGATTCCGGCCACCGCGGCCGATTTACAAGAGATCAGGCAAGTGCGCCGAATATATTATAGTGCAAAAGCGTTTGCGCAGCCACAGGTACACTCACACTTCCTTCACTCTCATAGCCCGACGGGACGGATAACCGAAACGACCGGAGAGAGGTCAGGCGCAGAGGCGGTGACATTAAGCCGACCTCTTAATAACAACTTTCCTAAGCCACCGCTAGATGGCGTTGACAAGAAGCCGGGACCCACTTTTTACATGCCCATCCGACGCATGGATCATCACACTTTTCAGGCAATCGGGTTATCAGCCCGTAATGCCCTAACCCAAGTATGAAACAACAACACAAAGTCATTGCCCTCCGCGGGATTCGAACCCACGACCTCCGATGTGTAGGTCGCGGGCCTATACCACTAGGC
>DWHQ01001256.1:0-11199 GCA_018247955.1 Eurytides marcellus marcellus | reverse complement strand
ATTTCACCAACGACCAGTTAATTATAAATTAATGTAAACGAAACTAACATTTGTTGTTTAAATTTCAGCTACATTGAAAGTGAATCACAACAGGAATTCGTTATCCGGTATCGTATTCGTGAAGCAAAGGTTCACCGCAAAAGTGCTCTACAACTTGCTCAAGGACGTCACCGAGGCGAACCCACAGGACTTTGGCTTCTTGAAGCACGATTTCGTCGTCGGTTTCAACGTCAACCCGTACAATAACACGAGAGAGGAATACTTCACTAAGAAAAAGAGTCAACAGATCTTATTAAAGTTCTGTAACAAGTGAGTCGCTATACCTGAATTAGCAATGTTTTTTTACGGAGTAGGAGGTAAAGGAGTAAACGCCTCACCTGATGGTAAGCGATGACCGCCGCCCATGGACATTCGAAACATGAAAGATATTGCAAATGGATGGGGGAGAGTCACCGGCCACCTCACTCACCAGACAAAACGCGAGAGTACACACACACTTTACGCCGATTTTTTCACAGGTCGTGGTACTTACCCCCTTGGAACACATTCTACAAATACATTGTCAGTGTTTTATTCAGTATTTGATTACTATTTATCTACAATTTTCGTTATGCCAGAGTTGAGCATATTTGACCTCGTGAAGCATTATCGCTTACTATTAAGTGTACAATCGACACTTTATTATTTTCTTTGTATATATGTCGCGCGGCATCTCCGCTTACTTTTAACCTTTTTTTTTATTAAAGAACTACCTTAAAGGTTGTTTTAAAGTTGGTCCCATAGAAATTCGAACATTGGTACCTTAAGCTTCGAATATACAATAGCTACTTTTCAAAAATTCTCTAAAAAATATCACTAAAAAAATAATGAAGGGCGGCCTTACGTCAGTAGAATGATGATGATATGATGGATATTTGTTTATATGATATGTTTGATATTTATATTATAAAAGAACTTATTCTGTGAACGTATTCAATGGACTTATTCGTTTATCTAATATGATATATTCTTTATGTTTACCTGATATGAAAATTTTAGATTTACGACAATCTCTTGATATGTACAAATTTCATCATCATCTGTGAATGCGATGGGCTGTAAAAGGGACATAAGGTTATCTCTTCACGTGTTAATATATAGATTTATCTTATACTTGCAAACAAGAACTTTGCCCAACTTAAGCACTGTAACTGTTCAAGTGTGAAAAATGATCGTCTTTCCAGGGACCTCAACTGTATTTTATCAACGAGTATCATCGAGGAAGGCATAGACGTCGCCCAATGCCTCCTGGTCCTGCGATTTGATCCGCCGTCGGAATATCGGTCGTATATTCAGAGCAAAGGTACGATTTATTATATTGTTCCTCTCCATATTTTTTTTTTCTTTAAAAACGCTGCACCTCTTTTAAGATAGAAATATCTTGTATCATTATGCCGTTTTACATACATAAATTTCACACAGACAAACGCCCAGATCCGGAACAATC
Source organism: Eurytides marcellus marcellus (assembly GCA_018247955.1). Classification (NCBI taxonomy): domain Eukaryota; kingdom Metazoa; phylum Arthropoda; class Insecta; order Lepidoptera; family Papilionidae; genus Eurytides; species Eurytides marcellus. Next base: position 9,713 of record DWHQ01001256.1, on the reverse strand, counting down.
ATTTGTTGATCGAAGAAATTTTGCCCCGGGTGGGAATCGAACCCACGACCCGCGACGCCGTAGTAGATAGCTTAATTACTGCGCCAAACGGGTCATCAAAATTTTCCTTTTTTAACATATAGGTGCCACACTTATGGCTGAGAAACAAAACCACAAAGTCGTCTCCCACAGGGTTCGATCTAACGACCTAAGGTTTTAGACCGGTTTGCACCACTAAGCTACGGAGGCAGTTTGTGAATTTGACAATTTTTCTAATAATAAAAAAGCAACAAACTTAACATCGTCATTACTAAGTTTCTTTTCTGATCTTTTTTACATTTAATACATTGTACATCTATATTACGTTACTTATTTCGTCAATGTTGCGAAAGTTGTAAATCTTACATTTATTATTGATATTACATTTATATAGATATTGATTTATTTAAGACCATTAGAAATTGAAATATCTTGTCACGACTCTGTCATATGTTTCTTATCGTTCCAGGCCGCGCGAGAAACCCGCAATCGTCCTTTGTAATTTTGATAGAACAGAAAAACTATGAAAAATTCATGTCCAAATATAAAGAGTTCCAAAATATCGAACAGCACATTCAACGTGTAAGTTTTTACAGATATTTGTGTGTGCAGGCCGCTTTATGTCTTACCAGTTTGTTGTCTAATAAAACATAAATTAATGTAGAAATGAAATAACCTGTCACCATTTGAGTAGAGCGAAGTATATAAATTAGTCTAAAGCTCTCTTTGAAGTTTTTAAAATGGAAAAGAAAATATCTTTGGAAAATACTATGACCTCACACAGATTAACGTGAACAAAACACGTTTATAGAATAAGGTTATAAGTGATTTTGACGTTAAGTAATTATTTTTTATTTTTAAGCTCAAATTGACTCATAAGCTCCCATCCAAATCCCAATATAATTTAAAAGAACTATATTAATGAGTTGTGATTGTATTAGTAAATTATTAAGGTCAAATTGGCTGTTGGTAATGGCAAAAAAGTGACAAATTGTTACGAGGAGGAGATTTTTTTGTGTTTCTCCCGATGATTCATGTGCAGTGGTTATGATCAGGTGAACCACCTGTCAGTTGTCTATATATTATATAATAAATAATAAAAACATACAGGCGTCGATTGATGTTTCTTAGTTACCTTCATATATATATATTTTCTACTCCTATAGTCTTTGCAACCAAAAGGCCGTTGCCGGCTATAACTTGCATCACACGATTATATTGTTAGGATAAAGTAATGAGTTCAACTGCTATCTTTGGAATACGTTTGTTTTAATTATATAAAGACACTGCAATTTTGGCCAAGGGTGTCGCGTTTTTTTATTTATCGGCTTTTATTAATTTTTCGGTTTCCTTTATTACATATTCAAGACGCTGACGGACTCTAGAGACAGAGACGAGCCGACGAAGCGAGAAATCACAAAGAGTCTATACGAGGACGACGACATCCCGCCATACATAACAGAGAATGGCAGTGAGTATTACAGTCTATTCCTAATGTTCACTGTTTCGTGGCCTAGTGACATGGACGGTTTCGAAACAGAAGTTCGCAAGTTGAAACCCCGCGGGAAGATGAAATTTGCGCAGTAATTTGCCATTCTGTTACGGGCTTTACGGGCCACTCACTCGAAACCTTGACCACTGCCCACGTGGCCTAGTGGTAGTCCCTTTTGCGCTTTACAATAGTTTAAATTTGAGGTCGTGAGTAAGAATCCCTCGGATGGTAATGACTTTGTGTCGTTGCCTCGTAGTTGGGTTGCAAAATGTTAGGGGATTATATAGTATTTATAAATTTACTGTATTATTATTATACCTGTATATACTGTATTATTATATCTATTTTTATTATTGTAGATCGGCTGTCGGCCGTTGCGGCGATCAGCTTGCTGAACCGCTACTGCTCTTGTTTGCCGCACGACCAATACACCCTCATCTCGCCTATGTGGATAAAGGATGAAAAACTTCATCACATCGTCGTCACAGTACTCCTCCCTCTAGCATGCCCGGTCAAGGAACCGATAAAGGTAAAGAGCGGAAGGAGGGAAAATTTATTCTGGCTTACCCAACAAAACAAATAATGCAGTGTGACCAGTTAAAGAAATAATAGCAAAAATGTTATCGCTTATACAAACTACTACACTAAAACGCTTACTTTCAGCGATAGCCATAAAGTAAGAACGATCATTGCTAGAACTCCCCTCTTTTAAGGAAAATAAAATATATATAATATAACATAACTAGAAAATAAAATATAACATAGACTTTGTTTCCTCTCTTTGATATTTCTACTTGTGGTTTCCCTTCCTCATACAAAAGTTGGATTTGCACACTTTCTTTGTTTCTCTAAATAATTTTTTTTTCAAATGACAAATTTTATTGCGCCAGATGTTTTATTGATAATTTCAGTGCGGTTAATTAGTTTTTATGACTTCTTAGGGGCCGAATGGTTAATCATTAAACAATAGGCTTTGTTTTTTGTTCATTTTATGCAAAATTTATAGGGTGCTCAATACTTTTGGCCAAGGCTGTGTATACATAGTAAAATTTTATAAAAATATTTTTACAGAGTAAGGACTGTTCATATGTATATATACTTAAGCGATGGAAATCTATTGCAGATTCCGCGCGAGAAAGTATGGCCAAATAATATGTAAGCATGACTGTGATCCCATATATTACTGGATATACAGACTAGCCTTTATTATATCTGGATGGGGGACTTAGCGCTGACACTATTTTAATTGTTTTTTATTTTATGTTTTTGGAGTAAGAGATAAGAAACTTTAGGAATAGTGTGACGCTGTGCATTTATAGGTATCCATACATTCATACGCCAAACCTGCTCGTCTCTCCACTTGCATTGTTTTTAAATCAAATCAAAATATATTTATTCAAATTGGCCTTTACAAGCACTTATTAATCGTCATTTTTACATCTCAGTTCGCGAGGAAGCTACCGCCGGCTCGGAATGCAGCTCTGCTGAGAAGAGCCGGCGAGAAACTCAGCAGATAATATACAAACCCTAAGAGCCGTCATCTATCTACCTGCTCATCGTATTTATGGCGATATTACGCCACAGAAATGGTTAATTTCCTACCTAACTCCAGCCACCTCCCCAACGCAACTATTTAGCATACCCACCGGAATATTTCGCACGCGGCGTGGGCGCCCACTTTATTAACTGACGCCGCATCGGATAGACCGAAATTAACTGCCGAAGGTTCCGGTAGCATCGCGGCTAGTGGCACCTTAATTTGGTGCATTGACGTATTGGCCGTAGAGATTAGAATAGATGAAATGGACATTTAAATGGTAGTTATCCAATTTAAGGACTTACTTATATATTCCATACGTGATGAAGAAAATAAATCAGTTGTAAGTGCATTTGTGCACGACAGTTCTGTCCATAACAACACAGTGCCACATAGTTCGGCCTTTTTTTTGTATTCGGGAAGGAAATCTTCGGGAAGAAGACAGGATTATGTAGTACCCACTAAAAACCCCCTCGGTGACCTCAGTGCACTGGGAGGGACTCCAGGATCTCCTACGGAATGCACCGGTGACCCTCTACGCTACATGCCCTTGGAAGGCAGCATATAGATAGTTCGGCCCAGTAATAATGCTACCAATATGGGCAATATCGGAACATTACTATGTTCCATTACTGTACTTGCACATTACTGTTTGGCGATAGAGTAACTGGCAATGCATTATTCCATGCCTAGCTGACTCTACAAAAGCATCCTACCAAGATAAATAATAACATCATCAGTGGGTAGTTTTGTTATCAGAACGCATAGTTAATAAATAAACTAAGGATGAAAATAGTTATAAAATTGGCAAAACACATCATCTATTATTCATATATATCAATTCCATTTCGTCATGAGGCCGAACTATTTTCATCCGAACTCTAATTAGTCGAAATACAATTCTATATTAATGTTAATGAATAGTCTTTTTTTAAACAACAAGTACAATCGACACTTCTGCACTTCAGTGGATGGAACGCAGCGCTGAGGCCAATTACGTGCGAAGGTAGCGAGCATTGAGAGATTCTGTTGAAAGATTGCTAACGGCGGAACTTCATATGCACTTACCTATTATTAGCGTATTTTATAAAGTTTTTATGATGACCCGTTTGGCGCAGTTGCTAAGCAGTTGGCTTCGACGTCGCAGGTCGTGGGTTCGATTCCCATCCGGGATGAATATTTGTATGAGAGAGAGAACAATTATTAGTAATTGTTCCGGATCTGGGCGTTTGTGTGAAATTTATTTATGTAAAAAGTCCTTGTAAGATATTTCTATCATAAAATAGAGGCAGCGTTTTTATAAAAACAGAACAGAAATAGAAGCAACAGCAAAACTGTAGTTTCCCCCCATGGGTAGCACAAAAAAATATTAATATATCGCAATAAAATTATGTTAGTATACCTATGGCTGTAACATAATATAAACTAAAATATCACATTTCATTCACATCACACATTTACCTCATAAGAAAATGTTTAGCGGCCCTGTCCAGACCTCAAATTATTAATCGACCACTCAAAATAGATTGGTTCTAACGTTGCTTATTGCGATCCCATCGGTCGGCAACGACGTCTCAGAACACAGATCTTGATAATGTCACTACCCTAAATAGACCGACCGATCTCATCCGAAGGCTCTCCCGCGATAATTAGAAACGCCGCCATGTTTATTCGGGTCGGACGGCTTTCGGCATTTCGAAACTCGAACTTCGAACCGAACAACGCACCTACCTAACAGGGCGTTCGATTTCTAATGTACCAACGCTCTACGTGATCCTCTAGCGCAGTTTCATAATGCACAGAGTTAATGAAAAGGCAATCGTTTCGTAAATACATTACACTATTAAGCTATTTTAGAATACAATACGTTTATACCACTAGTATAAATAGCCTTTTGTATGAGAGAGAAATTAAGTTATTACCGTCATCTTTAATTGCCCCATAACAAAGCCATACGGCACAGTAATGTTGCCAGAGACCTTCAGATATTAAACCTAGTAATTTTCTTTACATGACAAAAACAACAGTAAAAAATAAAACAAGAAATGACACTGTAATTTATAATCAGATTCAGCAAAAGAGTTTTACTACACCAAAATTGATTATGTTTTTACAATAACCGAAAATTTGTACACGTCTTTATTCGATAATTAGCGCATGGTAAATCAGCGCTTAAAATTGAAATTAAAATTTTACACTAACACTGACTATTTTACGACGATACCACAGAATTACAACACTCCTATTATTTACAAATTACTATACTGTGCCTATATACTATATACATATTTACATACAATATGGTAACCTCTACTATAATTTGACACCTGCTCTATATTAACTAAGTTAATTAAGCTAACTAACGCATGCACGAGAATACTGGGTGCCGTTGCTGAATCTACATCTTCATGTCTTAATAAATTTATATGGGTCAAAATGTTAAGTGTACATATGTCTGTTGTCTAAGATATTGAAAATGGCTTAACAAATGTTAATTAAACTTAAATTGGTGCACTGTCGTTTCTTTTACCCAAATGTAAGTTTTGTTGTTTTTTTTCTTCCTATTCGGTTAATAATTTTTGAAATATCGAAAAGTAGAACAATATGAAATCAAACACTATACGAAAAAAGCATGAAAGTAGTAGCAGAGTAAAAGTCATTCTCAGGCCATAAATATTCCAAAATATCCTAAAGGTTGTTTATAATAAATTATAAATAATAAGTTGGGAATCAAAAATTAAACGCGATAAAAACAAAAAAGTTTATGTAACAAAATTTAAATTGGTAAACGAAATTAATCAGTATTAACGAGTTCAATAAAAACAAGAATATCTAATTACGTTTCAAGACTAAGAAAGACTAAGAAATAAACAACAAAATGGAAACAATTAACAGAACCCAAAGCAATGCATATTTGCTCGCGACGTTAGTTCCATAATAGTCGATGTTAATAGTCTCTTAAGATTAGATTAACCACTAACTCTTAGTCTGCCGCAACCCCAAATCCTCCCGACCCAAACCTTCATTTGCATGGTACTCCTATTGAATTCCTAATCGCTTTAATGTTTAAGTTTTGCGAAATAACAACCTATTAATATTTCTGAAAATAACAGTTGTCTAATATTAAACATTAAAATATGTTTCAGTAGAACTTACTAATAATACTTCAGTAGTAATAGCATAACGGCTCTAAAATAGTTCATTAACATCTTACATACGTTTTGGACAAAACGGTTTTCAGAATTAGCCGAGTATAAATGTAAATGCACATTTAGTGCAATCTATTTACAATGTCATAGTTCAATTCCGTAAGTTTTTAAACTTGTCTAAAAAAAAGATTCTCGTTTGCCACAAATTAAAAATAAAAACGAACGTACACATTTTCCTGTTTCATAGCCCGTGGGTTAACTTAACAAGGGTTATAAATAAAAATACTTTCATGAAATCACAACAAAGCGTTTTTTAATACCCGTCGAACATAGGGAGGACTTTATCATAAAAAAATTGGTTTTAAACATGAACCGCCACAGGGCCACTTTGCATAATAAACAAACCGAGGCTACCATCAACTAGTCAAGTACAATACTTCCCGTAATGACGCTTTGTAGTCAATTAATCTACCTGAAATCAGCATGTTACATGGTAATCAATCCATCTACCTTATATCTCAATAGTGTGTGACAGAGTACGGTTTTGGACAAGTGTGTCACTTACTATCAGGCGCACACTAGCTCGTTCCGTCGCTTACTTTCATACATAAAACTCTTCAAAACTTGCCAAATAAAAAAAAACAAAAAAAGTCCAGTCACTTGCCAAATAGCCGTAAAGCTACTATCAAGGTGGTTCGGTCCTCCACAACTGTGGCAAGACAAAACATTTGAAATATATCGTCAATCAGAATTCTCTCGAAAAGAGAGAAGATTCTCACATGTGAAGCCACAACCTTAGCTGCTCAACGTTTGTTCAGCTTAGTCCATGGGAAGCATAAATATATCCAGCATATATATTACGGTGGATACCCTATGCCTATGTTCAGCTTGGTCTCTGGGACGCGTAGACGTATCCAGAACATGTATTACGGTGGATAGTTTTCTTCGGCGTTGTTACAATGGTACGACCAATCGGAGTGCCGTTATCTGAACTTCTGCGGGAACCTGAGACCGAGCGGAACACCGACTTACGTGTTCGTTGTCACTAAAGTTGCCACATTCCTACGTTCGAACGGGAAACTTTTGTCCGCACAACTTGTTAACTCTAACTTAAAACATTGTTGAGCATCAACAGATAACTAACGGAAGTTTAGTGCGACAGTAGGAGTATAGATAATCTCTACTGGTCTATTCAATGCATTAATTATTACCGAATCTTAGCAAACAAGTTTTTGAGAAAAAACTTGACATTTAGTCGTAAATAATTGAAATTTTAAACGCTCAATAAATTTCCTACACTAACAGGTACTAATGTCACCAAAAAGAAACATTCATTGAAATATTACCAAAAAAAAATAAGTGTGGCGAGATGATCTATAATCGACACCATAAATTAATCAGTGTACAGTGTACTAAAAAGCGAACCAGAACCAATCCTAGGATTTGGACACCCCAAGCAACTACAGTTAGTACTAGAAGTCTAACGAACGGCGTCTAACAGTTAATAAGTTCCCACGGCAAGGCAAAGAGCGACGCAGATTACATTAATTGCGTTTTTAACCCGCCTACGGTGGAAACGTGCGAAGTGCAAAACGGTCGACGCGAACAATGGGACCGCTTAGTCAAAGTGGCCCGGCTGTTGTGCGAGAGCTTTTGACCGACACGGCAACACCGCTTCCGTTTGCGGCGCGACAGAAAAAGGGTTACGTAGCCGAACGACATATCTCTTTCTGGAAAATGAGGTGACGAGACGTGCAAGTGTGTGGACATAGAGATATCCAGTAAATACGCTGGCAACATTGTCCTTTAAACCGGAACGCAGTAGTGCTTACACTTTTTTACGGTGGTAAAGCCATGCAGCTACTTCCGCTGCTGAATGGGCCGGCTCGAACCGGATAAGTACCACGACCTTGCAAAAAATCGGTGTAAAGTGGAAGTATTTGTGCTTCCGTTTCGTCGGGTGAGTGACCACCGGCCTGGTCCATCCCCGTTCCTCCTCTTCTTCCTTCTCTCCCCTTCCTAGCTCTGACTCCATCCCCTCCCTACCCTCCTGCTTCCTCTCTCCTTTATCACATTCTATCAGATGAGCTGCTCTTGCTAATTTGTCAGACTACTCAATAAAAAAAATAGTTCGTTAAAAAAAGAAGTTTCAATATGTGTTTGGTGGGTAACGTCAACATTGAATTGTGCAGAGCCCCATCCGGTACGACAAGTTCGACAGCATCTCGCTGTCGATGGCGAACGCCGTGACGGGACGCAACGGAACTTATAGCCTCACCGGTGAGTGATGGGACTTGTTTAAAGCTTAGTGAGTGGACAGTCGGACGGTAAGCAACTTGGTACGGTATAACCATGATGCCAGGTGAGTAGACAAGGGAGTCGGGAGCTTGATGGCAAGTGACATATATAGACATAATTGTCAATATAATCATGATGCCAGTGCGTGTTTTGCACTAAGTGAACAATAATCTAAATCTCTTTTTGGCCCTGCGTTACTGGCATCGACTAAAGATATCTTTAGTTATTATACGTTGTATCTAGTGAGGCTAGAGACGTAGACTAGAAGAGAGTAGACTAAAGATATACTATGTTGCATCTGAACTTGCAAATGCGTTGTCAGCCTTTATGGTGAGGAATTTTTGAACCAGGGAGAGGAGAGGAAGAGAGAGAGAGAGTGAGCACGAGGGGGTGGAGGCAGAGGTATGGAGAGGAAGGAAGGGGAGGGAGGGTGATGAATACCTTACTCACCGGACAAAACGCGGAAGCAAAAACACTTCCTCTTTACGCCGATTTTCTGTAAGGTTGTCGTATTTATCCGGTTCGAGCCGGCCCATTCAGCAACAGCAGATTTGTGTAGAGGCGTAGGGTTTTGCCACTGCATTGCCATTTATTCTACTTCCAAACAGTCATCACTACTGTATAAGCACTACGGTGTTCGGGCTTGAACGACAATGCCATTCTAATAACTAGATATACATATATATATGTGTGTGTGTGTGTAAAATTTTAATACATCTATCGGAAGAGCAGACTTTCCTAACACAAGCACTGTGCGCTTAAAAGGAGACTATCACTGTAATTAATACAATAATTGTTATAAAACACTGTGTTCCTTTACAGGGATGTTGCGCGCGTTCACAGCGCCCGAGATGGTGCAGGGCGTGAGGTGCGGCAAGTGCGCGGTGCCCAGCCTCGCCCCAGAGGCGGTCCCCAACGTGCTCTCGCCCCCCAACGTCATGCGCACCAAGCACATACGCACCCTCAACTTCGGCAAGGTCTCGTCTCTTTCTTCTTTTTTTTTATAACGCTCTCTGTTTCGTGTTAAGCGTAACAAATGCTACCAGTTCATAATATCCTGCTGAATGGGCCGGCTCGAACCAGATAAGTACCACGACCTCACTGAAAATCGGCGTGAAGTGGAAATGTTTTTGCTTCCATGCTTCGTCCGGTGAGTGAGGTGGCTGGTGGCCCACCCCCTTCCTCTTCCCCCTCTTCTTACTCTCCCCTTCCTTCCACT
>DWHQ01001255.1:0-11200 GCA_018247955.1 Eurytides marcellus marcellus | reverse complement strand
GTATATAATAAATAATCTATATAGTCGTTTTGTAATTGTTTTCTTTAAAAAATGGATTTAAAAAAAAAATTGTAAAACATTTATAGCTTATATAAATTTTATAAGCTGAAAATTCAGTAGTCTTTAAAAAGAAGTTTTAATTAATAAATAAAGTATTTGAAAGATGCAGAATATGCAGATGCAGAGTTTTATAAACCGCCTTAAACCATTATTTATTTATTATTTAAACAATTCACACGTGGACACTAAGAATAATTAAAAATTTCTAGTTAAAAGCGATACTAACAAGCTAGCGACCGACTGTCCGATAAAAATATTTTAAGATCAAGTTTTCAACAGTGCAATATTAAGAACTCCGTAGCCGAGTAAAATAATTACCAACACTGTCTTATCAAGGGAATTCCGATACGCTCCCGGCCCATTTTATTGTTATTGCCCTTGCTAATAATTATGAACCCCCGAGAAAAGTAAACGACACCTTCTTATGTCTTTATTTACACGGAAAAAACGAGCGAGGCGAAATCAAATGTCATTAAATTCCACAAATAATGTGAAACCGTTGGGACCCGAGGTATTTATAGAGCCTAACACGTTATACCTGAGTATTCCTCGGTATGTAACGCGCAAAAATCAACATAAAAATGTAACTCGAGCTTAAGGCCAAGTTATCGGGTGTCGTTTATGTATATTTATAAGGTTTCATGCATGTCGGTCGAATATTATTTACCATTGACATTTCTAAAGTGACATGGAAATATTTAGTTTTTTTTTTTTTTAGTTTTCTACTCGTGATAACTTGGCCTTAGTTAGTTGCCGTGATGAAGCCATAAATGTCTTAGGACTGGAGCGTTATAATCGTCCTTATAGGTAAGATATAGCTTTGAGGGCAGTACACTAGTTAGTAGTATTATAATTTGGGTAAAACATAGCAACGATGCTTTTGACAAGTTTTATAGTGTTAGAGAACATCAGTTAGTATTTATGTTATTTACTAGCTCACTTAGCAAATATGATCCAGTAGGTTCTTATTTCTAAAAGCAGCTATTACAGCAGTACGGCATTCACAGTTTTATCATATGAGTGATATGTAACTGATGTATGTTTTTCGTTAGTTGTATGTTAAAGAAACAGCTATGTTGCTCACATTTTTGGATAAAGAACATACACACGCCACTTTATTACTTTAATCACAATATAGATAGACAAAAGCTTAAGATATAAATGGATTATAAATGGAAACTCGCATTAAAGAGAAACTCTCCCTTAAGCAATGATTGAATGATCCCTAATGAACTGACTTAAGCCCTTAGGGAATACAGTACAAAATATTAAGCCCTGTTCAGCCTCTGCCAAGCAAATGGCACCGTAACCTTTCAATTGTACCAGCACTCCAGATAATTGGATCACTTGTTATTGCAAGTGTATGGCAATTGGCTATCGGACAATTTAAACAATTTAAATGGCTCAGTTGAAGCTGTATAAAGCGAGAAACTAAACTAGGCAGGCGGGTTGATTAAAATTGTTTCAAAGGAATATTTGAAAGTAGCAATTGAAAAGAAGTCGATAGTTTTGTGTTTTATAATGGTTAATGATAATACGCGATAATGAAAGTCAAACCGGTCGGTGCATGTAGCCTGGTCCTAAGAAATAAGACTCATAAAGATTTATGCAGAAACTTTTGGGTTCCTTATGAGTTCTTTAAAGACTCCTTTAAAGACTCTTAATATCATAATCCAGGTGAAATCCTTTCCCCTCTGCCCCATGAAAAGAAAGAAGAGAAATATTTTTTTTTTCACTTAAAGAGAGTGTGTACAGGCCTTTATGTTCGATGGTCGGTCAAAATGTGCGAAATTATTCTGCCCAGTGATGTCTCATCAATTTTCAGCTTCTTGATTAAGTTTAGGGTATGATAATGAACATCGGACATGAGCACTATAAAATTTATTAGTCGGATCGTACTGTGTTTTTTACACGTCATTAAACCGTTCGACGGAATAAAATGATGGGTTATAAATCTTATCACGCAGTCGAATAATAAGGCGTGGGCAGACAGTCATGTTCGACGTCCACATCTGAAAATTGTCCATTCGCATACTATAAGATTCAAAAAACTAGTTTTAGTACAAAACCTGTTAAAGAGTCGGGCCGTTCTCGTGGAGAAATGTGAGAAAAAATAATTAATAGGTAAAGTCAAGAGCGGTAACAGTACGATAAATACATAAACCATCTTTTGTATCAAGTAGGCGGGCATCCTAAATTATAGTGTTTCGTACATGGAAACGCAAAAACCTTTCGTAACTAAAAGATATTCTCATTACAAATGTTTTATTATCATTTCTCTTGAGTGTCCGCTCTAATGGGATAGTATCACGACCTCATAGGAGGCGTATTTTGTCTTCGGGATCTAGAGTTTCATCTTTAACGACAAGTCAACTTCCTGGACTCACAAGAAAAAAAAAAACCGGCATTAAATTGTAAGTTTATGTAATAATGGCCCCGTTGGCAAGCCTGAATTTTGTTGAACGGGAATCGAACCATGGGCTAAGCGCATTGGCTTGTCTCTAGACAACAATCTCGCTCCCATTGTGTTCATAATACCTAATTGATAACACTCTAAGAAAGAGAATTTTAATGAAACTGAAAAGTGACCAAATTTGTTTATCGGTTCCATTGTATACGAACTTGGTCTGAAAAACGTTGGTATGTTTTATGATTATAAATTATGCTCTGCAATAGAGAACGCATAGATTAGCCGTAATATTTTCGATAATCAATTAATTACACTAATGGTATTGCAATGACTTTGATAGTATTTTTTATATCTTTCTATCGATTAGCGTTTATTTATCATTCATTAGTAGTAGAGTTCACGTTTTGACATATATTTAGAAGAAAATATCTTTATTCTATTTCGAAATGTTCTTCGTTTTTGAATATTCTTCGTTGGGTTGCTACCCATATTTCAAGTGCTACCACAAAGAATACTCGCGAATTAAATATCTAACACGTGTAATCATGTTTTAACATATTTCTAACAAAGTGATTATCACCGGAATTAACCCAAAATCTTCTGCTATCTATACTATAACAATAGTCTTGAGATTGTATACAACCATGGAAAAGCATTACATTAACACACCATTACAAAATTTATAGCTGATTCTCGACTTAATTAGAGTAAAATTAGAACTGTTTCTGCTGCAATTCTGCCAATGAATAAATTAATGTAATTAGGCCTTGATCTTAGCATATTTTACACATCAGGAACTGAACTAAAAATAGGAAATTGAGAGTTTTAAATGAAACAGGAAATATATGTTTAGATTATTGTTACTTTTATTTAAATTTGTTTTTTAATTTTTTTTTATAAAAATATGTACTACAATAAAATTGTAGAGGAGGAAGTGGTGTCAGTATGTTTGTTATTTGAAGAAGTTATCTAGGGCTGAACAAATTTCAATAGAATTTATACCGATGCATAGATGGTGCTTTAACTTAAAAACTGAGTACAAGTTCAGTAGTTCTTTGGATAATTACCGAATATGATAACACAACGTATGCTGGGTCAAACAGTTTAAATTATAGATAGATCTAGTCGTGTTGCACGCCGATAATTTGGACGGATAAATCGCTGGGTGCGTCGGCCTGGCTCTGTACATAGGTGAGCAACAATAGTCGAGCACGATAAAAGTCGTGACCGATTCGCGGCTAGGTCGGCAGGACGCTGCGGGCGTAAATAATACCGGCGACTGATGTCCGATCTTAATTATCGCTTCATCGTTAGAGATGAGCGACGCGACGGGCGGACCGAAATCGTACCGGTTGCAACACCCCCCTCGGGCTGCCCGTTATCGTGCCGTCGAATCGCCCGCCGATAAATCGCTAGACACCTGCGCCAACGTTTTGGCACTGCGCTCTATAATTCTTTTGTCGGCGCATCTATTGTTTCCGCGGCGATGACTGGGCCCGCTTTAATGGTTGAATAGAGATGGATCTAGTAAATAGCGATGTTTTAATGCATTAGTGATGTACCGAATGTTCCGTGCCGTTATGCCGTTGCGTGATTTCGAACGGTGAACGTTTCCGTGTCGTACGAGCATTCAATAGCTCTAGAAACTAGATGCAGATCGATTTTCGAAAATTTTCCTAGAACCGTGCTTACAATACACTTTGATTCGAAAGCCTACGTCATTAATATCGTTTATTGCGTGCAAATACAACGGACGGTTCTACTCAACACTTTCATTTTAACATGCAGCATTTAAAATAAGAGTGATGTGCTCCCATTTAGCTCGAGTTCGTTAATCGCAGGCTCCTTTGTGCTCGCCGCAACAAATGCGCGGATCTCGATCCACACGGCGACGTTGAAAAATTCCCAACTCGTGATTTCGTTTCGTGTACTCCATTTGTTTTGTGCGAGGCAGCTAATATTGTTCACCGGGATTCCGTTTGAGGTTTACCCGATTACGAATGTTGCTAAATTAAAGAACGCGACATCCGTTTCGTTATATTTTTTTTTCTTCCGGAAAAAGTTTGCATTGCTTTAATGCCAAATGCATTATAACACTTTTGTCATGCATGTTAAACAAAATCATTAGTTCTAAACAGGCATGTAAATTTCTTTATTCAAAAAAATCTAAACGAGAATAATTCGAAATTTTTGAACAATCTAAGGTATTCGTGATTATTTCGAAGTACACTACCGATCAGCCAATAATGTGAAGATAGTGCCCTCAGGTAGCAAATTTAGAAGAAATCGAGGATGCTGGCGTGTTCGCCCTGCAGCGGTGATCCTTGCATGGTCGCCATTAATAAATATCATTATGGGCATCATATGGCACGAAGGGGTGATTTCGGACGAGATGAGATAAAATGTCTTTTCAGGTCTTTTAAATAAAATTTAGATTAAAAAAAAATGATCGGATTGAACCAAGCCATTATGTTCAAGTGGGAATTTTTCGTTTCGAATATTTTTTTAATGTAATTAAATAATCTATCGCTATTAACTGTGATGTTTTATGCACCATTTATATAACGGCTTAAGCTTAGAGTTGTTAATCAAGCATTAATTAAACACATGCATTAAGATTTTATGTCCTTAACTCCAATGTTAACGGCATTGTGTAATGACTATGTCGTGTTCGTAACTGTTTAACTTTAAGCATTTTTAAAGCAACCACGGCATTTTCAGACGCTCGTTCACCTGACAATACTTACCCACCACATTGTTAGAGGTTTCGGTAAACACAGGGTCAACTATATCGAACGCGGGCCCCGAGGCGATGCAAATTGCGTCGCCCCTTATCGCTGCACTTTATCCGGGGTACTTTTGTGCTCATTTTACATATATTTGCGGGGATGCGGCAGATAGCCGGTGTGGGCGGACTCGGCGGCTGCATGCTAATGCACGGGCAGGGCCGCGCATGTAGCCCTGCACTTAGGCGTTTCGTAAATGGTAACTACTTTAGCGCGTAACTACCTCCGTTACTAATCGCTGTAATGTGTAACCGGTGACGATTTTTTTCATACCGTAACGATTAAATGACGCTTTTGCAAATAGAGGGTGTGGTAGAAACTGTTTCTTTTACCTCGGATTATTATGGACCGGGTAACATTCGTGGCCTAATAACTGGTTATTGATTCAGTTGAACGATTTTATGTTTAAGAACTATTGGTAGGGGTAAACCGTAAAAGTGCTTAGTTAACACGCATGATTCAGTCATGCATGTTAACTAAGTACGTTTAACCAGGCAAATGCATGCACGCGTGTTTTGACACCCTAACATAATTGTGAAGACCCCTGCGGGAATAGCGGTATGAGCGTTGTACAGCCTCGGTCACGAACCGCTCTAAACATAGAGTCTAGCCCTAAACGATGCCACCATATCCGTCGGCAGGCAACAACCACCAGTACCTCTTATACCTCGCAAAGATACGAGCAAACAACAGACTTACCTGCTTCTTAGAAACGATTATCATCAACTGTACAACAATTTCTTTGTACATCGATATATTTATTTTATATAGTTTTCTTTTGTCTTTTATTTCATGCTGTTTTTTAACAGATTGTGAATATTTGTAACCTTTATATATTATCTGTGTGTTACTGATATGTTACGAAATTTTAATTAAAATAAAACGTTTGTTTGTTAGTCAAATAGTAGACATAGTTACTATATGGCTGGCGACTGTTTTCTGTTCAACGTAAGCCTCCCCCAAAGTTCGCCGCTTGGCCCGGTCTCATTAGTATGACACAAATGTAAAGGGAACTAAATTTAGTTTATGCTGTACATTCATAATTTATTATATCGACTTTGTCGTTCGTTGAGTTTACAAAATAATACGTTACCAGTTCTTCTTTTTATCCCTTCCTGCAATATTTCGGAGATTGGCACGACCGCATACTTTATTACGCCGATAATAATGTGACGTTAATATATTTTGGGGGGTAATTTTCTAATATTGAAAAATGATTGATCACTTCATGGACAAAATAAAAGGATACCCCATTGTATTTCGAGGTGCAAGGTGAAATTACATAAAAATGAAGTGAGGCAATAAAAGGAGTGACGTCAAAGGTTTTCGAGGTAAATGACTTGCATGATTGATGTTCGTAAATCTACATTGCTCCGTGTCCAAAAAGACAGGACTCTGGCGTCGTTTCTCAGATATGCGTGCATTAGGTTATAGCAACTTTGCTTCCCTCAAAGACGATGCCTTCTATTCCTACTAATTCAGTAATTGCAAAGTGTATTTTAAATGGAACGGTTATTATCGATGTTGAAAGACGGACGGGTTTCATTCATCGATATCTATTCGCAAAGAGACTTTTAAGTAATCTGCGTAAGTTATAGATTTAATAAATCATTTGAGTTAGTAGTTTCAAGTGGCCCGCCCGCACAACGCTATTTGTCGTTTGGGCTCATCGTTGCTTTTAATACATGCTTTCAGCGTATAAGTAATAAGTGTCTATGACAAGCTATTTACATTAATACCAAAATTAAATTTAATAAAAAATAAAAAAGCAAATGATTACATATTTAAAAAATATATTAATGTATTTTATATTTAATGTCGATTCGTGTAGAAACACTGGAACGTTCAGTGGTATTAAAGATTAAATCAGTAACATAAAATGAAATATATTTTTGTAAATGTTACAATTTATTTAGTTTTAAATTATAAATCGCAACCAATGTGAGATATTGCGACAATTTAATGACTTAATTAAGGTTAGAATTTAAATTAAGCTACTGTCGGTAAGAATAACTGCAAGGGGTAATAAACCAACCTGACGTTAAAAACGTGCTATATTTTAATTTAATGAGTAAAATAACTCTCTTTCCATTTTAATTAAGTGCGTAAAACGTGTATTGCTATTCGATATCACGGTTATCAGTACTTACACTTCGATTCTTACGGTGCGAAAAACGTATCTTGAATTCATGTCCACAGAAAAATAAAACTTTATTACAAAATAATTATACTTGATAAATAAGATAATTATTTTTTGTTTTCGACATAGTGGGGTTTAGTTTATTACATTAAACAGCAAAGTGCATGTTAGTTTTGAAAACACTTCTCGAATGTTAAGAGGAACAATATTTGAGCCGTATTAATCTAGTAGTAGACCATAATCAATTATCGAAACGTGATTAATCGTCATCCGGCTAAATCGACGTTCTGTCATTTCTCTTCCCTTAATCGATTACTTCAAATACGATCTCTAGGGGGTCCGTTGGAGCAAGACGAACTATGAGAAAGGATTTTATCAATAAATCGTAATTTTTTTCTAACGTTTATAACAAAGGCCGGTTGGTACAAAGGCTGGGAAAAATCAGGTAGGACACAACTCTACTTACTGAATATTATAATTGCTAAAGAGTGTTTGTTTGTTTGTTAGTTTGTCCTTCTTTCGCATAGTGGCGGCAGAAGTATAGGTATTAAATGGTATATGGTGGACATATGCCATTTAAAGTGTAGACTTCTTATATATTTACTAATTTCTTACTTATTTCACTTTTATACTTCTTATTAAACGTTTATTAAAAAAACCAACTTTTAAGTCAGTCGGTTTTGTTGTCACTAACAATAGTTTTAGTAGTAGTAGTTGTCTCTTTGCAGTGAAATATTCAATAACAATGAGATTTGTATGAGACTAACCTCACGATAAACACTTTAAAATAAAACTAAAATCGATTAAAATCGGTCGACAATTGGCAGAGATATCGCGTAACATACAAATAAAATTATACAAATTGAGAATCTTTTCTTCCTTCGGTAAATAACCCAAAATCAAAATCCACCGTAACGAAGCCGCAAGCGAGACCTAGAAGTAGGCTCATTGATATTCATTTTTTTTACCTATAAATCTTTACAGGGAATTTGGTATAGTTAAAGTTTAATATGGACGAGATGTACAAAAATTGTAATATGATCTTCGTTATAAATATATTTAATAAGATAAAAGAAAACATTAATTCTTTACGTTTATATTATTTATGTTTAATTGATATTTTGTCATATTCAAAAGAAATATGTTATTTAATTAGAGTGGTCTCTGATCTTCTAGTTTTTGGTAGTAATTTGCCCTAGTAAATTACATACAAATTACGGCCACTTGGTGACAGGTAGTACTAGCCTATTATGTTTTAATTGTTGAAACTTTCTTGTTGAAACATTGATGAAATCGACTGTGTGCTTAATCAAATAGCTTTGTAAACAAAACCAACGGAGGTTTACTCTTTTGTGTTTTTGAGCATAACGGTAAAGTTCGGAAAAATAATTATCCATCAACACGTCATATTACTTGATGGCACAATCGACATTAATTGGCGTTACTCTCATGAAATGAGTGAGTCGAGTTGGTCATTCCGTGTCCCGTGACGGTACCCTCGTCTTCGTACAAAGGAAAGATTGAGTCATCATAACAAATGCGCATCTCGTCGTCGAGGGCAGGGAACTCTACAATCGGGCCCTCCTTATCTGTGGCGGGCGCGATCGATGCGTCCCGAATTCCTCTGAGCGGAGTGCGGATGACGAAATTGTCTTTTACTCCGCTGCCCCTTTGTTGGCTCGACCGCGTTAGCCCGTTGGTCGTTCGGATGGCTTTTTGTTAACCACCGGCTGCGTTCGTGAAGCTTAACTCCGCTCGTAAATCTTATCTAACGCATCTCATCAGGGGAGAATTAAACGGTGCGCTCGGCTAAGCCCTACGACTAGGGATCGTTTGTTGTTCGTTTCGATTTAGGTTTTTGGAACGTTAGCACAAACTGACCGTCTAAGAGGTGACGTTCCTCTTGTTCTAGAAGTAGTCTAGTGACCGCCTGGTCCGATAGTCGCCGACCAGCACTGAGTCACATTACACTATATACGAATAGTGATGTTCTTGCAGTAGCATTCCAAATATTATTATTTGTTTTATTGTAAACCCCTACGCTTTTGAAACTGTTATAGGCGACCCCGGTTGCTTCGTTCATTAGGTGAAATGAAAAAGAGTAATTATATCTATTAAATGCTAGTCTTCCGTTAGGCGGTGGCGCTTTTCACACGAGCATACCTCAGGCTTCACCAAAAAATAAATAACTAATTAAATTACATATATTTCCTTCATTTTACTTTTATCATGCTTTCTTATTTAAATTAAAAAATAAATAAATATACGAATGTTCACGAAATTAAACAGCAGCGATGAAACTTGCTCAGTTCATCCCAAATCCGATCCGGTCTTAGCATTTTCGAAACGGAATCGTTTAAACCACGTTAAACGTCGCACGATTATTTTATACGAAGCGCCTTAAGACTCGTTTAGTCATTCTGTCGGTCAGCGGAGTCACACATTTGTCGAAGGGCGCGTTCCCGCGGCTGCATTTTTAGAATTATTAATTTCCCCGTGTTCTTGCACTGTGTTAAAGCGGCCGATTTTGTGGGCGCGTCATAAATTAAACATTTCACCTTTTTTTTACCCCGTCAGCCCGTTTGTTGTAGTCGGTGCTTACTAAATTTTTAATCGTGGAATTACTTATCCTTTGAATAAAAATTGCGCCGCATATAAATGATATATTGGTGGCGATTTTCGTTATGCGATTACAATATCGGCCATTCAAAATGATCTGGCTAATTTAGACGATTTTATAATTAGATTCCGTACTCTTTTAAGAATTTTATTAAACTCGAAAAATAAATCATTATTTTTGTCTATGATTTTCTATAACAATCTTACATTAATCATATAGTACATTACTAAAGTTCTTCAGATTGTTCAAGTCGTTTTCTTTTGCAGGTCGAGGTGATAATCCTCGATAAGAACGACAGCCCACCGGAGTTTAAGAACATCCCGCCGGCTTACCTCGCGTCAGAGGACCTGGCGCCGGGACAGAAGATCGCCACAATACTAGCCGAGGACCCCGACACCATTGGTAGCATCACGTTCAGCATACAGTCGGACGAGGCGACGCCCTTCGCGTTGGACTCGAAAAGTGGCGTGCTAACCCTGAGAGAGCCCCTGGACCGGGAGACGATATCTGAATACCAAGTCACGGTGCGGGCCGACGACGGTATGCAGTACACGGACGTAACGATCGTAGTACAGGTACGAATAACACACTTATTCTCCATAGCCTTATCTGAATGCCAAAGTATTTACCCCGTTTAACGGCCGGTGATAACGAATAGCGCAATTAATTCGTTGTGCGTTCGCTTTATCTTCGTCCGTGAGCTGAGTTTGGAATATTTAAAAGTGTGCACCGGCTGCCCGCCGGCGATCCGCCCTTGCCCGCTGCGATGTTTATCGCGATGGCTAGAATCCGTTTTTAATTAGATTGTGTCGGTTTTCTTTTTTCGGCCGGTGAGACTATTTCGTGTCCAGCATCGAGAAATGGAACGCAAAAGTTGAGCACAGGCTGACACTAGTTTTATTTTCTTTATGGTATAGGCTTACAAACGAGCAAGCGGTTCATCTGATGGTAAGTGAGAACACTCACCATCAGAAGCAAAAGTGGAAGCAAAAGCGCTTCCACTTTACGTCGATTTTCTGTGAGGTCGTGGTACTAATCCAGTTCGAGCCGGCCCATTCAACAGCGGGAACAGCTGCGTGGCTCTATCACCGTATAGTATTTGTAGACATATCCAATTCGTGGAAACTAGCATTTCCACGAATTCGGTGATCCGATGAAGCTTTATAGAGCCGCATAGGCTAAAA
>DWHQ01001254.1:0-11202 GCA_018247955.1 Eurytides marcellus marcellus | reverse complement strand
TTAAATTACATTATAAATTCTTATTTAATTATTATTAGAAAAAGAAACAATAATAAAATCTGCCTTATTATACCGACCCATTTAAACTGACTTATTCATCAAACTAAAGCCTTAGTAAATTACTTTAATCATCACCACAAAAGGTATAACGTTGTATGATAGTGAACACATTCCTTCTTGTCATATTCAAAGTTAATTTAAATTTCGCAGAATAAATTTTCTTGGAAAGTGCTGGAATATTTTACGGCACGAACATATGGTCCATCAAAATGCTCATTGCTTCGACGCTTCTAAAGCAGCTTTTGATACTTTCCCGATTTATTTTCTCGGACAGTGGATATTTTAACAATTACACGTGATGTTTGTCCAGATGTCGGTTCCACCGCGCCGCTTGACTGAGCTATAAATCCTTTTCATACTTAGCCTATGTACTTTCAAAACGTCCAGATTTTATTGGTTGAAAAGATATCGTAGAGTTGAAGTCAGCATTTTTGCATTATCTTAAAATTATTAAATATTTTATTTGGTTCATCGCATTTCTCCCTGTTTTATGAATTTTGTAACAAATCAGATAGTTCAGATTTTTTACAAAAAAAAAATAACATTTGTCAACAACACAACTTAATCTTCCAATATCCCTCCAACCTAACAGGCATCCTTATAAATTAAAATAGTTAGTTGTGTTTGTGAAACTAACTTTCTAAAACTATAAAATTTTTCGAAAAAGCATTTTTTACTGTGGTGGAACCACACACCAGCTCTCGGTACCACGACCTCACAAAAAATCACAGTGAGTGGAAGTGTTTTTGCTTCGGCGTTTCGTCCAGTGAGTGAGGTGGCCGGTGGCCCAACCCTTCTCCTTACTTTTCACCGGACCTCTTTTTAGAGACCAATAAGTAACAAAAACGATGTGGTACGATTTTTTATTAAAATAATAACAATAACATACAAAATTAAAACGAACTTAGATATTTCACAAATTTTCTGATTAAACTAAAATATTCTGTTATACACGAGAAGTAATTAGTTACTGAAAAACTAGGCTTTGCACGGGTTTCCGCCTGCAGATTATGTATCGTGTTCATATTCGCATCATTTTCTATAATTTTTTCCGGAGTAAACAAAACATATGTCATTGTCAGTTTCATATTCTGCGTTAAAGCTAAAAATCGTTTCCGTCTATGTTACGCGCTGCTTTGGAAAGAAAAACCAACAAACACACTTTAAGATTTATAATAACAGTAAGGATTTATACTCTCATACAATTCACCTAAAATTTATACCCAGAGCATGTAATAGAAAAAAGAAACCAATTCATCTATGGGAAAGGGTAACAACTGAACTAATCAGTCACCTGATATCACGTTACAACCCCCGTCCGTAGCTAACAACCCCATAGATATTGCAAACGAAAAGTAAAAGTAGTTCTTTAACTCCCTAATTCGAAACAGTGCAGCCGTAAGTGTAAATACTTTTTAACCGACTACAAAGTAGAGGATGTGTTCAATTCGTCCGAACTTTTTCCTATGTATGGTATATCCCCATCGATAATATTTACTACTTTATTTATAATATATATTACTTTAAGCGTTTACTTACCTAACTATAAAACCCTAAAATAGATATATAGGATTTTAAAGTAAGGTTAGTCCCATATTTTATTTTATTTTCAGGCTCTTTTGAAAATTCTGTTTAAAACTGTCTTTGTGCATTCGAATCATTACTAAGCCAATATAGGTGAGAAAGGGAAAAACTCAAATTGTTGACTACTTGATGCTAAAAGGACATGATACAAGATTGTGACATTTATACAATTGTGGAACCTATGCATTGCTTTCAAACAGTATTACAATTATTTTATAAATAGAAAATATTCATGAAAAAATTAAATTCGTTAGCCTACAACTATTAAGATTCAACACAAGCATTGTCTGTGCAGTTTTTCGTCAAGCAATTATTAATTAGATTTTAATAAAAAATCGAATACTCACATGAATTAACATCATCTTACAGATCGTAGCACAAGAACCATTGAAGTCATATTAATTTCGGTTGTAAATTTTCGGAAACACAATCTTACTAGTAAAAAAGTTTACGAACTGGCTACATTAAAAATATTATACATGTAACGATATATAATATTCGTGTAATAATACTGTATGACGGTGTTAACATTTGTTACACTTTATTTAAAAAAAAAGCGTGAAAATCCAACTGTCACGAGGCGTCCGCCATCTTGCCGGGCTGCGTGCGCGCGCGCGCTCCAACGCGAAATTACGGACCGCGCGCGCACCCACTCGCGGGTGTAAAAATAAAATAAAACCTAAAACAACGCCATATTGTGCACGTGTGTGAGCGAGGCGATATTTATTTATAGGCTAGTAGCTATGTAAATATAATCAACGGGCTTCGAGCCGACGTTGCCTGCGGTCGGCTGAACGTCTTAATTCGTCAACCGGACACTATAACAGAATACACCGCAAGGTTCTCGCTTTATTTATTATAGCCGTCTTGATTTGTTTACTTGCGAGCACCTACAACATGTTTCCTAAGAAAAAATATAGCTAATCGTGCAACCTAATACTGGAATACGTAATCATAGAACCTGCCTTCATATTATTACAATATGTTCAGTTTCATACCACATATAATTATGTATAAGTAACGATTCTTTGAATCCTCGTTTCAAATTACCTAACCCATATCAATTTTATAACATCAGCAGAAGATACAGTGAAACAAAGCCTACTGTTTAAAATTTAGCTTGTAGAAAAATTCACGAATACAACACGAATGACAACACCATATAAGATACGCCGAGTGGATTTTCAAGTTCAGTCATCATTATGTCTCATAGATTCGATTCGATTTCAAAAAGACAATTTCTGTTTTCGCATTAAGATATTCAACATTGCAAAATGTCAAGGCGATACGATCGGAGGCTGGGTGAATTCAAATAAAATCGCTCGCGGTGTATTTAAATAGTGAGAGATCGTATTATAAACACGAGAGCGTCGGAGGCTTAGCGCAGAGTCGCGGGATTAAGCCGGGCGGGATATTGCGGGGCGTTATTTGAGAGCGCGGGCGGCCGGTCGACGACCCGAGCCCCACGCCTGCCCTCTCTCCCAGGGCTGTCGATGTCACGCCGATTATATTACTTTGCATATCGCCCGAAGCAAAACTCTGCCCAACACCGACCGACAGATAAAGCATCGAAAATTAAATAGGTATCAGTCTCGGTATGGACCACTTTGAAATCAAACCCACTTGACTATAGTTTTAAATTTTTCTGTACAGTATATGAATAAAAATTACTTCTTGTACAATTCATCGAAACTTTATTATTGATAAAAAAGGAAAAAATCAATATTTCCACCCAACCCCTTGAATATATATATAATTATTATATACATCACTTTTTTGTATTTATATCTATAAGACCTAAAAAGTATGACCTATATAATAATAATCATTAATAATAAGTTTAATTTTTTTATTTGTTTGTTCGTTTGTTCGTTTTATTATTTTGCCTATTGTATAAGTAAATGTGTTTATAAAAAAAATTTGCTCTTAAAATCACATACAACTTTATTCTATGCATAAGTCGCTTTATCTAATTTAACCTTAACCTTACCTATTTATGTCTAGTGTCATTTGCATATCTGCATTTGTTTAGAATTTTCTTTTTTTAAAGGTAACTTTCTTTAAATCTATAATAATGATGGTTGGCGCAAACATAACAAATGTAACATAACATATTTAAAAAAACAAAGTCTATTTTCGCATTTTGCCTTTATTCGTCGATTATTAATAAAGTCCTTTAATATGAACTAATATTCGAACAATTTACGTCCATCTCCGTTTGACGCTTGAACGCCCTGAAAAAAGTCCGCGCGTCCGCTTTTTAATTTTACTCCGCAGCTGACAGACGCCTGTATAAACACACCCTTAAACCTATAGCAACACCAGTGAGGTCGGTTACACTGAGATATTGCGTTGCCTCAATACTGGTTTCTTTTAACGTAATAAAAATAACGCTGCAAATTTATTTACCTCCCAACATACGTCACGTTTCTCAATGATCACACTCGTACATCCTTATTATACATGTACTCGTATACAATCCTTAATAATATTGTAAAAATGTAAGTGTGTTTTTGCACACACAGTTTAGTTCGGATTGTGGCTATAGGCACTATTTGTCAGACGGAGAGTGACAAGGACTATTTTTGACAGGAATATTTTTAAGAAACAAAAAATATTAACATAAGTTAAAATCCGCATCAACCAAGCTGCCTGAGAAATCTATTTAAATATACGTTTACTACCTTTTTTTTTTCTTTGAAGAAAACATATTTCCGGTTTTAGAAATATAGTCTTATACATTTGACTACAGTAAGTAATATAAATGGGTCTTAATGCATAAACAAATAAAGTATTTAAATTACATTACATTATTAGATACAAATAATATATTTTATATTTATGGTAAGATCTCCTATAAATTGTAAAACGCAAAGACCATATTGAATACGGAGCATAGAGTATTATTGTTTTATTTATAAATACTGATTCTAGATTCATATAGCAAAACATAATAACACTTCTCATTAGAATACACGAACCTAAAGCGCGAACCTTTAAAACTAAGTACTAGTTGGTAACACTAACGTTTGTATATAGATTATGGATGGATAACTAAAGACTATCTGTTCGACCTGACTCATAAATACTGGCAACTAACAGAGATATATATCGCAGCTCGTAAAACCATTTCCTATTAAGAGAACAAAATCACCGACTTAGCGGAATTATTTCGAACGTTCGAAATATTTATAACGTCTCAATCGTTACGTAAAAATAGATTTGTCAGAATCAGATAAGTTATCGTAGACAATCTTACATGTTAGAGAAAAAAGGTTACATATTTTTGTTTTTTCCCGTTCTTTTTCTTGTGACTTGAACGCAAGCATCCCTTGCGACCCCTACCTATGATACCTTCCCCTTCAAGGAAGCATCCTCCGCCCCTCGAAAACAATAAATATGTCAGTGGGGGATATTACACGACGTAAAGACGCGGGTACCGTCGTCTTGAAGTAAATTATTGCTCGCCAACTTTCCCTGATGAGTTCGCTCCAACTGAATAACTTTTTACACTTTACGATCCGGATTAACATCAGTTCTAGAGACTTCTTTTCCCGAAGAAACGCATTCGTGCGGGGAGCTTGGCCATTCTTCTAATTGAAACGGCAAAGTTTTATTAATTTATCGTCCGAGAAATAAGAAAATAACTCATTACCCACTCAGTCTAGCCCGTCGATTGTAATAGATACTTTCTGTATTGCTTTGTGTTAATTAAATTATAAATAAATTAATACGATTACGATTTGTCTCAAATGCAAAAAAAAAAAATAGAACAAATCATTTTTGTTTACGTCCACATAAATGATAAATATCAAATCGAAAACAATTTAGGTATTTGTAATGATAAACAATATATACACATATAGGTACAGTCTTTGAAAAAAGTACTTTGTAACTTTCAGATTCAAGAATTCAATTAATACGGGTCGAACATCGGCCACTAAGCCATCTTCATTAGCTTCAGTAAACCTATTTTTTTAACATGTCTGTCTTACTACAATAATTATTACAATTTCTGTTTGATTGACTTGTTTGCACTTTTTATTATAGGTGTATAAAATCTTGAGATCATAACCCACCACTATTTCTAAAACGATTGTATGTATATTTACATATCATGTACGTATATTTAAATCTAGGATATGTTGAAGGAAAATCATACCGCTAAATAATTTTAACATTTATTATATGGACAGTATTATTAATTGAAAAAAAAAATCTTTGAAAATAATTTTAAGTTAAAACTTTAGAAGTTTGGTTGACACCTTTGGTAGAAATTGTGTTATAATAATAACGCACCTTCCTCATTTTTTTATTAGTTTATCGTACTGTATAATTTTTATTTCAATCCTTAAAATACTATCAAAAACTGATGCTATCGAAATATGCGAGTTGCCTATTCTTAATGTGAGCACATATCGAAAACTATCATACATTACTAGTCGGACTGGGAAAACGCTTAAAAACACATTGTAGCCGTCGCATCTTACAAAGCAAACAAAACAGCAAAAAGTGTAAGGAAAAAGCTCGCCGGCGAAAAACAACGGCGTCCATAAAAGAAACAGCGGAGTTGGCTTGCTCGCTCAGCGGTCCGCCATTGGCCCGTCTCCCGCCATTCCCCGCCGTAACTCACTCTTCGCTTGCTTTTACGGCCGCCATTTTGTGACGCTCGCTCGCGCCGTCGCTTTCACAGCGCTTCTCAAACTTTCTATAGGCGTGAGCTTTTGTGTTAACACCTCGTATAAGTATCGCCATGCCTTCCTACTTGGTATCACATATTTCCTACTTGGTATTGATCTTAGAATGCAAGCGATTTGCAGTTGACGCTGCTTAATTATTTGAAAAATACGCTTGTCTTAGTCTGATTTAATATACCAAAAATTATCGTAAACATTAAACTAAATAAAACGCATACTATTGTTTTAAACGAAACGATAATGGAATATTGTTTTAAATAATATCACTTTAAAATTTATTATTATCTAATAACTTCGGATGGCTAAACACTTTGAGAACATCTGGTGTTCATACTAGCCGGTCAGTCCCGGTGGGTTGTATCTGTGTGAGTGAATTGTATATTTGTATATATACGTATAGCCGTGGTGTCATGCTGCGCGGCTGTGGTGTTACTTAGGACTATCGACCTATTAATAATGATGATTATTTAAAAGAAATCGGAGCGTTTTTAAATATTAATTATTATTTTATCCGTCATATTAGCGTAAAATATTTTTAAGATGAAAATTGGAAATAGAGAGAAAGGCTTTTAATAATAGTAGAAATATGATCTTAACATGTAATTTTTTTTTTGCGTTTGGAAATTCGTATTAATTATTTTTTTACAATATATGTAATAAGATTATATATGAGATGAAGATGATTATGTACCTAGACCTATCTATTCTACATAGAAATAATGTCATTGTAGTGTAATAATGTACTTTACTTAGTGACCTACACCACTTTTAGTCCCACAACTTTTAAAAGCTCTAAAATATCATAGCAATACACTGTTCAATTGCATCATATAAGAATAAAAAAGTACATACATACTCGTACACACACAGGGTTATAATATAATTTTTAGTGATTTTATTTTTTATTTTAGTGGTTTTATACCATTTTATTTTAAATTAAAAATTGCTTCAGATTAGGAATTTATAAGTGGATAAAATATTAAATATAATTTCGAATTAACGATGCTGAGTATTTTTAAATTTAAATATTTCTAACCAAAGTGATGACAATAGCTTTCTATTATACCGGAGGAATACAACATTAAAAATAAATTATGATCACGATCACGTATGATACAATTACTAAATTATATACCACTTTCTGATCACTGAAAAAAATATCACTAATAGAGAACAATAAAAGTTTGTAACGGCTGTACCATTACAAAGTTCATTAAGACCAATGGTGATTTCGTTGCCATGGAAATCTGCCATTAACGCCGCAATCATTAGACTTAACGAGGGTCCGCATCCATAGATTCATGAAGGAAACAATGACCGTATCTCCTACTTACGTCTCAATCCCCAAGCTCCCCTAATTAGTAGACGGATCAAATCGCGTTTCGAGTTTTGAAGAGACTTCCGAGAAGAACGTTCGAGACATTTTCTCGGTAAGACCATCAGAGTAATTTTAAATATAACCGTTAAATAAATAATTTAGTGACGTTGGGTTTTGCTTTTTATTTTTTGTCGTATTTATAATAATTATAATTTTATCCTAGAGAATTGTCCATATTTATTGCTTACATTTTTTTATTTCTTATTTTTCAAAATTATCTAAATAGTAATAAACTTGTCCTTATTTATTTTTCCTTTTTTTTTCTGTTTATGGTTTCATGATCCTTGAGAACCTCTGCCTCTTCCCCATCGGATAATCATATTTTTTTGACTAAGTCATAATATTAAGATATGTAATCTATTTTAAAAATTGTTTGTATAGTTTGCATCCATAACGTCCGTGTAAAATATTTCATTAAACATAAGCACTGAGTTTCAGAACATTTGAGCTATAAATTGTAGTGATCGCAAAAACTATAGAGGACGTAAATATATTAAAAATTTTGTAATAGCTGCCTTTTCAATCACTCGCTTATATTTCAATATAGTCACTTATATTCAAACAATCTGAGATTCCGTTGCCAGCTCCGATATGTAATATTTAACAATTTTAACTGCCAATATACTACGTGCTGGACAGTGAAGGAATATATCGTGAGGAAAACTAATATATTTTAAGTCCTATGGTCTAATGCCGTCTGTAAAAGAAGTCTTTTGACCTGCAATATGTCATTTAAATAATCTGTTTCTTTTATTTTGTTTTACTATATTCATACATAAAAAGAAACTTACACATGTTTTTTTTTCTCATAACTAAAACGTGGCATATTACATCAACATTAAAATATGCCACAAACGTTCTTCAAAAAAGGTTAATTTGAGTTATGGATAAACCACTTATGACTTCAATTTTCTGTAGGAAAGAGGATATCAATCCTACACAAGTATATATTGTGAGAGCTGCATATTACATTAACCTATTAGAGTTTTCAGATAAATATAATAATAATAATAACAATATCCTTTTAATGAACCCAACACACAACACAAGAAACATATTAGAATATACATTCAAATTATAAAGCAATAAACATTAAATCAATAGGTTTTGTTAAAAACTAAACAAAAAAAAATTAGCGTTGCAATGCTGAGTCGACAGGATCGTCTGCTCAGCAAAAAGCTGATCGCCTCAAGGGAGTGGCCAGCGCTGGTATTCTGAAGAAACCCAATATGGAATATTATATACGTGTACGTCTGTCCAATCAATTTTTTTAAAAGTCGCAACCGTCTTGACCATTCTTATTTTATTTAATCTTATTATAACATTTCAACAAAAAGATTAAAAGTGCAACCGGCTCGCAAAACGGCATTTAATTTAAAAGACCACAGCAAAACGAACAGGCATGAATCCTTACAATTAAGTTATAAATTATCCCCGACACAAAATTAATGATATGGCTACGCGGAAATTAGTTTTGGGTTGCTTAAATATTGTGAAGTTTTTGTAAGGATGGTAGAGATAACAAAAAAAAGAAGAGATTATGATTTTAGAATGGTAGGGATAGTATGTGTGTGTGTAGGCTCAGAGAGGCTATCTAGCAGTGGATAGGAAACAGCTGATAGTGATGATGATGATGATGAGGGATAGTAAGGTAGGCGAAATCGGCATTTCACAATAACATATAGCAATGCGATGAAAGAACAGTGTGCGAAAATTAAACGGAAGAAATCAATCTAAATGCCAAAAATAAAAATACATATTAAACCTTTGTCCGTACGACGTTATATATTGTTTGCTGTTCTGGCTTATGATTCGTATTATTCGTGTATATTAAGAGATGTTTCGTTATTGTAATAATTTATAAACAGAAGGATAAGAGGTAGGTTCCTATCTTTCTTAGCATACTAAGAAACATGAAATTAAAGTTTGACTTCAGAACAAGGGGAAATATTCTGAATATATTTGTTTTGGTTTGTTTCAAGCATTTATGAACGTCCAAAACGGGATAAGAACAAAAAAAATTGGAATATTTTACGTGGGAACAAAATTGCACAAAAATTAAAAGCATCCATGATTTTTTTTGTCATGTTCACGAAATAGTATTACTTCACTCATATTTTCTCATCTTGTTCGTTCAGTAGATTGACACTATCACTATTTGTTATTAGTGCATTTCATAATGTTTCTAAAGTTTTGTATATTACTTCGCATTGTTACTTAACTAAAATCATTTTACACATATTAACATAATTTAAAACTTTCAATAGAAG
Source organism: Eurytides marcellus marcellus (assembly GCA_018247955.1). Classification (NCBI taxonomy): domain Eukaryota; kingdom Metazoa; phylum Arthropoda; class Insecta; order Lepidoptera; family Papilionidae; genus Eurytides; species Eurytides marcellus. The sequence goes on along the minus strand of DWHQ01001254.1, from coordinate 1,213 downwards.
TAATTTCTTCGAATTATATTCACTTCAATTTTACCAACAATAGCTGAAGTATCCACAACAATCGATGTATGAACCACAAAGGAATTTGTTATATTAGTTTGCGTTCAAATTTACAATCGGAATGTTAAACATCAATTTTCATTGTCAAAACAGAGCTGTCTGCATTTTGATCCCTTTTGCTCACTTTGCATGAGAATGAACTCGAACGAAAACAATTCGCGCCATTTGCATAACAATTAATGGATACACTATTTGTTTACAGCGCCTCTTATCACGGCTCATAACACAACAATTCTTTATGCTGTTCGTAATTTGTAAAGGTGCCGTGTTTCTAATTCGTTTAGTTTATGACAGACATTTAGTAATCCTAACATCAATGTTGTATCAACGTATTTTACGCTGAGACTCTTTACTGTGATAAATAAAGTTTAAGTGAATTAATGTAGACATTAACTAAATAATTTCATAAAATGATTTAATTTAGATATTTAACGGCATTTCTTCGAATATGGAATAGTAAGTAGATAATTTCATACAAAAAAAACGCATAAGTATTATTTAATCTTCTGATATTTTAAAAATCGACAATATATGGGGACACAAAAATTTCTCCCAAAAATATCGTTCTAAGACCGCCATATGTTGTCTATGGACCATGAAGTTTCACCGCCTGAAAACAGTTCCGTCCGCAATTTTGAACCTAATCGCTTTTCCGAGATGGGAGATTCGAGAAGGTTATTGCATGGATGGTCCACGGAGGTGTCACGCGAAGTGTCGATACATTTCACAATTGTCGTAAACCCTGGAAGACGGAAGGGGAGCGCAGTAAAATTATCATTTTACGCCGTTCGACGACTGAAATGACACGGGAATGCTGTAAAACTGATTTATTGGACACATCCCCGGCGTCACGTGCTGAATTTTTGACAGGAGGCCTTGTTTTTAGATAACGTAGATAATAGATAGACGGCATCATAGATTCGTTGCTGTCCCTTTACCGTGAGTAATTTTTAAACGGTATAGATGAAATAATTGCATTTAAAATTTCTAGTCTGTAATGATTACGTTTGTATTTCTTATCTTTTGTATCTTTCAGTCTGTGAATGCCAAATTGAATTTCTGATTCATAAAGTTATTTCGAAAAGCTTTATGAATCAGAAATTCAATTTGGCATTCACAGACTGAAAGATACAAAAGATAAGAAATACAAACG
>DWHQ01001253.1:0-11205 GCA_018247955.1 Eurytides marcellus marcellus | reverse complement strand
TTTTCTTTTATTTATTTATTAATACTATTACGTTTTCTCTTTAGAAACTCAAACAAGTAAATATACGCGTTCAATTTTTATAGAAAACTTAAAAGTGAAATAATCAATATTGTCAGTCAATGAAGAACATTGATATGATTAATGGCATCCTGCATATTTTTCGCTTGTAAATATGACATCTACTAATATTTATCATAACTAATGATGGTGACCATAAAATTTACAAAATGATTAGTTAACATATTATATTCAATTGTATTTTTTTTTTCATTTTGTGCCTACCAGTCAACGCCAGTCAACGATCTGGTTTCAAAGTAAAGAAAAAAGTTATTATCCCTCGGTTTCACAATGTAATTATTCATTATAAGATACGTATACCCACGTTAAAAATTAACATTATGATAATCGAAGTCCTTCATAACGTTCAGGAAACTTCTCGTAATAATACAGTTCGAATAAATATTCGAACAACTTTGTCCTGCGGCCATATTGGGTTCCCACCTTAAACCACCTCTGAATCATCACTTAAAATGTCATTAATTCAACCACGGATGATCACGCACGGGTGAAGGAGTTTTATGGATTTAATTTAATTAACCGTGAGACTCGTATGGCGCAGTTGTTAAGGTGTTGGCTTTGGCATTTCGGGTCGTGGGTTAGATTTCAACACGGGGCAAGTATTTTCATAAAGTACAGATTGTTGTAGATATTGATGTTTGTTCCTGGGAAATTTATGCATATAAAACGCCATTATTGTACAAGATATTTCCATTACAAATGCAGAACTGTGAAAAATAAAAGAATTAAAAAGTCGTCAGTAAATGTGCGTGGATTTTATTTGTAAAATATTTCAGAGATGAGCCATACAAAAGGCCGTTTAATAATTGAATAACACTACAGCGAGATAAAATTAACATTACTTATCGTTAAGATTCGCGTCGCGCCGCGAATTGTTATAACGAAGCCGAACGCAAAAGATAATGATGCCAAGGTCGAGTTGGACGATAAAAAGGCGTTTATTATTTTGCATCGGCTCAAGCTACCTTAAACGGTTTCGACGACCAAATGCGTCTGCGTAAATCTTCGAAGTGACTAAGAAATTGGATGCAATGTTGACATGACCTTATGCTCCCCAGAGATTAATAAATGTACGACATAGCTTTATGTCATGACAATATCTCTATATTATTGATTAATAATTGCTTGTTTATTTAATCAATGCTTAAGTTATAAAGTAGCGTAAAGACGCTCTTGTAGTTAAGTGGATTTGGCAATCCGGTTATACAGTTGTCGGTTTATGTATAGTTACTTTTAAGATCATATGTTTGCGAGAAATGATGTCTCCCCTTTTAATCAATGTTTGGTATTTAATAATGTTGATAAACCAACTAAGGCTCGCCTTATCTGCTTTATTGTATACTTATATTGCGTGATTTATTAACTTAATAGGATGTGAGTAAATAATAATAGAGTTAGTTTATTGTTGGGACAAAGATTATCAAGACCTATTTAGTGTTATTACAAATATTTCATTGCATTTTGTTGTCTTACGTATAAAAATAAAAACGTTTGACGCACAATAGACAAATCTGTTCACGCGTATTTAATGTGTTTCTTAATAACATTTTAATAGATCAGTCATTGTTAAATAAAATCGTTGAAAGTTGAATCTAAAAAATATATTAGACGGATCGGTATACATTTCTGTGAGTACTCTTTTGACTAATAAGTTAGAACATTGTACAATCGTTTGTGATAAGCCAGGCTATATGGACAGACGAGAACTATATGTACTCGAATACAAATAACACGTTCATGCGGTGGCGTAGTAAGAACGAGGCAAATATTCCCTTTACATCGTTACACAAGCGGACGACACGTGTTCCGATTGCTGATGTGCTAAAGGCTCACTGAGGATATTACCATTTGATGAAGTTAATGGATTGAGACGTCTGTTATAACCTTAAATAATAGGGACTTAAAGTACAAAAAGGACTAAGGTGCTAATCAAGCATATAAATATACATTATTTTTCCTTTCCGATATCTAATTATCTTCGTTGGAGTCGAGTTTGTCTCGGTCGATCCATCACACGTTGCATTCTTAATTCGGAACAAATGCCAAGTTTTTGAAAATCCTCATATTTTAAATGTAACTAATTTAAAGTACATTAAAGCTCATTTAAATTTAAAAAGGACTTTTTCATTTCTGTTATAACACATCGTTTAATGTCAACACCCACGACAGATTGCACTCATTTAAATTAAATTCACACAAACCGTCGTAAATGGCTAATAGGAAATGTCGCAGCGCCGATCGGTGTAGATTTATGGCATGTCACTATGATTGTCTCTTATTTTTATGCGGAAAGTTTAGGTAATAATGCATTAGCATATGTAATGGGTTCCATCCTTTATTGGGTGATTCATGAGTTCACTCAGTTAACGCCCAATTTATAGGTTAAATGACAATACGGCGAACGAAATGATTAGGATGCTATCTCTATTTATGAACTGTTATTTGCAGTTGTTATTATATATATAGTTTTGTAACATTGTTGTATTAAAATATTGCCTTTATGGCTTTTGTATTATTTTGTAGGTTAATTTATTAAAACCTTGAATACATAATGCAAATATTATTGTTGATTTTAAGCCCCAACAACAATATTTGTTCAAACATCAAAAACTATGGTCCACAATTGACAGCAGTTATTTATTTTTAGAAACACCATTACGTATTTACATATTTCTATTGACATTAGATAATTAAGATAAGATTGTTTGGAACCCGCTCACATAAAAAGACAAATTAAAATACCCTCACGCTGCCCTCATTGTAAGATAGTAATATCTTGTGTTTCACGGGCTTTTAACATACATAAATTTCAAGGGAGAATCACATGTAGTTCGAAATCGAGTTACAAATATTTGCCCCGGGTGGGAATCGAACCCACGACCTTTGACGCCGAACCAAATAGTTTAGTAACTGCACAAACGGGTCATCAATACAAATTCAAATATTGATAAAAAAATATTAAGTGTTTGACGTTGAACTTGAACATTTGTTGTTAACATTTGTTTAAAAAAAATCACGACTGATAATAAAGTGTAGTAACAATTTCATTAAAATATTAATTTAAAAACTAGATATTTTGGAACTCTCGCTAAATTTTTCTAGTTTGTATCATGTATTATCCGTTTTCATTGTTTAGAGAGAGCATGTCGCACATTGTGTTTCCATGTTAATAAGAAACCAACTTATAAGGACTTCTTTTTACTCGAGCCGGACTTAAAAGAAAATAGAATTTTCCATTTCTTCATTGCCGCTTGTTTCTCTATCAAATAAGACTGATGTAAGCGTACGGATAGCTTCGCGCGTCCGGTGTCCGGTTTCGCGCGCAATGCACGCCCGCGCCGCCATATTTATAGTTTATGGCACGCAGCGCCATAAAACGTTCGGTAATAGCGTAAACAATGGGAGTTGGCAATTGGCCACCTGTCCGCTGCTAGTTCGACACCATGACTCGCTTGATGAACGAACCGATGAGCAATCCACCTAATATAAGGCACCTTATAAAAAAGTCGTTAACAGTTTTATACGCGTCATCCGAAACGGATAGGTAGCGGCTACTGGTATCGGTTTTCGATAGGTATGTATGGGTAATTGGACTCCAAATATGTAGATATGTTTACCTTGATGTGTTTTTTTACTGAGCAGATCTTTTTTCACCGCTATGAAGTGTGATATGTTAGTGGCCGTTTCAAATTTAATATTAATCGGACAATTCGAGTCCGCATCCTTCTCCTGTCAACTGCGCGATCACAATATTAAGTGTTTTATACGTTAGTTTCATGTCTAACAATTAAAATATTTCCTTCTAATCAGGCGTCCTTCAGTCTGTCAGTGTAAGACTAATAAAACACTTTGTCATTATGTGTTAAGTAAATGAGAAGGCATATCTTAAATATTGATCAAGCTGAGTGCTTATTTCATTAGGAGCGTTATGTTCTCATATAAACGCTATTGCAATATATAAGCTATTACAGGAACATGGTATCTTTAACCGGTCTTTGAAATTGACAACGCTGGCAAAGTATTTGTTTTCCGCTGGTTGATTCAGCAGATATCAGAGTCCTGCAGTTTCGTTAAAGCATAATGGGAGTATATGTGAGCGTATATTTAGCTGGTGTAAGTGACCTCAGCCAGTTGTTGTCATGTTGAATAATATTTTAATTATCAGTTTCGTTTTTGTTGAAATGAATAACGATACCAACTGGGTTGCAGTGTAATCGCCGCGTGGGTAGGATCGGTTGCGGAGCCATCGCTTCGGCGATGACTAATAGCGCTTGCGTTTGCCCACCTTTGAACGTCAAATGCACCACGCATATCGGTTGTGTATTTAATAATAGTATGCCGATTAAAAAATTGTATGTATTTCTAGTAACTATTTCCAATTTTTCAGTGAATATTGCGGTTATTCAAATGTTAGTTCTTCAGTAATTAACTCTATTGTAATAGAGTCACATAAAATATTTATAATATCGAGCGTTTCTTAAAAGAACCCACAACCCGCGAAGCCCTAGCCAATCGTTTAGCAATTCCGCCAAATGGTTCACCATATATGTGAAGTGCATATACATTCATATATTCATACATAAATGCTTTTTAGTTCGGCTCTATCAAAGTTACTTTACATTCATATATTCCGGCAGCAAACGCTAAAATTATGAGTGACATTAGTCTGACGCGAAGCCGTCTGTTTCGCTCGAAATATACCATGAACGTGTCCAAATTTAAATCAAATCGTTATTACTTAGTAATCAATCTTTCGAATGCAGTACAAAACTCCCTTTGTACTAATTCGGTTTTAATGTATTTGTTTGGAATAAAACATTTTTAAAACAATAGAGGCATATTTCTGCAATTTTATTATGGAAATATATCCTAATATATTCATATATGTAATATTAATAATTAAAAACATCCTACTCACATAGACAAGAAGACAGGTTTGAAAAATGAATACCTGAATAGTGTTTGCTTCTTCATATTTATTCTTTTTCTTCACTATTTCGCGAGCAGTCATTCAGTCGCATATTTCTCCGTGACTAATTATGCTTTTACTGATGTTATATTATAATATTATGTAACCAGAGGCGATATAAGTATGCTTTCAGTATAAGTATTACTTTCAAATCCTATCTTCTACGTTTTTGTAAGGCCTTAAGTATAAACAGAAAAAATTTACAGAAATAAATTTACTGAAATAAATTTACGTTAGTTACGTATATTTATAAATTGCTTTTTTTATTGATTGCAAGAGGACTAAATTTGTTACATGAAAGAAATAAAGTTTTATTTAATACAACATATAATACGTTACATTAAATAAAACTTTATTTCTACATACTACATACTACAAAGCTACATAAATATAAAGTTATCTAACGGACAGCCAATATTCTAGGTTTAATATATAATATTCTAGATTTAATTTTATTATGATATTTTTTCTAGGGCCAGTAGCTTTTAGGCATACATAACATTATGAATCTCGAGAACTAAAAATGTTTTAAGGAAAAGATATTTTCTTATCTAGTATTGCCTGCCAGCGATATCAGAGCAACGACGACGGATTTTTTTAGAATAAAACCTCTTAGTGTGCGTTTTCCTTTTAAAACTGTGGATGGTGTTTTGTCGACGCGTTAGACAGGCTAGAGATCTTACAGTAGCGAGTTACAAAGAACTTTCCTTGTCTTTTACCGACGTCGCGCCGACTAGGCGAGAAAGAGTAAGATATAGTTCTTGTCATACAGATAGAAGACATAGTAGTTGTAGTCTCGTGAGTGCACTTGATGCGTCGCACAATGAGCAGTCGGGTCACGACAAATCGTAAGTGACATGCACCGACGCTTGTTACTCTCGAGACATTTTGTTCTACTGGTTTTATAACTATTAGACTATGTTAGAGTGACCAAATTCACAATCAAGTTTGTACAGTAATATCTCTTTACAAGACCCAGGAGTATGATAATAAACTGCTGCTAGCGATTATATAAATAATATGAAGCATCTTTATGGTAATGTCTCAAGATTTTCAGTGCGATTTACGTGTTCTCATATATAATGTGTTCTGCCCTCATTGTAAGATAGAATTATCTTGAGTTGTAAAGGCTTTTTTACATTCATTAATTTCACACGGACCAACGCCCAGATCCGAAACATTTATCTGTAGTTCGTAAAATATTTGTTCCGGGTGGGAACCTAATCCACGACCTGCGACGCCGAGACCAATACCTTAGCAATTGCGCCAAACGGGTCAAATTCATTCAGGCATTCTGTAGTCAATATAAATTTGTATAGAAATTAGGGTCTTGGATTGCTTGTAAGAAATAAAATGACGAACGACTAGAGTCGTTAACCTGATGGTAAGCAAACACTTCCCCCAACAACACGGTCCCACACAGTATTTCTTTCAAGACTACTTGATTCTACTCTATGCTTATCACCAAGAGATAAGGATGGTCTATGTCTGTACCCAAAAAAAATGCTGGCAACATTGCCTTTCAAACTGAAACAGTAGTGTCTTAATGTTATAAGTTGGCATTAGAAACAATGCAATAGTACTACCACAGGTGGACTCTGCAAAAGAATCCTACCAATATATAAAACGTTAGAAAATGAAATGTTAGAAATTATTGATTAAAAAAAAAGATTAATTTCACAAATACTTATTTCAATGATTTGTAAGGAAATTACGTAGGCTTTATTTTTGATATTATTTTTATTATAAACATAGATACACATATCTTTATCTATTATCAATAAATAAAAATATTTATATATGAATCTTATTTTGGGATTCTATATTTCAATAATAACTAATCTTCGAGTGAAAACGACAAGCCTACCACAAACTTTAATTTTTACATTCATTAAAATTTCTTCAAAGGTACTTACGAACAGAACATTGCGGTACAATAATTCCTAATATGAAACTAAACGTAAAATCTGCCGAAATACCTCCTTCATTTCTAAATAGCTCACGCTTAAAAAAATACATTTTGTAGTCCGTCACACAATCCTCACAATGCATAGCGGAGACAGATGGACGTTCTACCAGCGACACGGTGTGTGCTCACCTTAAATTGTACAGTAATGTATGCTATTGTATTCCGACGGCGGCGTTTGTCTGACGTGAGCCCCCTGGATTTGGCGGGCACTTGCATTCCGCTTTTAGCCCGTACAATGGTGACCCTTAGGGCTATCTTGGCGCTTTATGATACACTGTATCGGGGGCTCCTTTTGCAACAATACATGCCATAGCGTGTAGGATGAAGTTTCCCTCAGTTAAAACTCCCCTCGCAATGATCGATCTCTTAAAGATGAACATGCACACACAAAGAACGTTGTAAGACATGATGTAGTAATTAAAGATAACGCTTTGATGTGATTTAGTGTTACCCGTGATATAAAACAGCAATGACATCCAGATTGTATGTCGGTAAGGATATAAAATCGTCTAATGTTTCGAGATTGTGTGAAGCATTACTCCAATAGTAATATTATATTTACGATGTGTCATTATTGAGACTAAGGCCATTAGTTTTCATAAATTCACATTGTGCGCATTGCATTTCAGTCACTATTGTTCATATTCTATCTCAATGGCCATTGCAGCATTTCAACTCGGGTTCTCGTTCCACAATGTAATTAAAGTCGATCATTCTGGTTGGATTACCGAAGCGCCCTACTAAAACAAAAGGTCGTGCAGAATTCTAAATAATAGAACAAACCCAATTTAGCTAAGTCTTAAAAGATGACTGACATAGCTTTATAAGTTTTAATATACGAACTATAATTAAAGCTTCCAAGTAATTGTTCAGCTGTACGTTTGTGATTTCTTGGCATAAATACTACAGATAGCATGCACAGTTCATATACAAATATGTACTATGGAATATGGAACTGTTGATATGAGAATCCTTTATTCTCTCATGACCTAGATTACTGCAACCAGGCATTATAAAAATATAAAAAGTAGTATTTTTCATTTTCTGGCCAAAAAATGGTACTTTTTAATAGAAACAGGCCGATTCATTGTTTCGTTGCTGTATGATAGGGAGGACAAGTGAATGTTAATTTTCTTGTGATAATATTATATATTCATATCTACATGCAGTAGCAAAACTCTTTTTGCAGAGTCCGTCTTTTAAATATCGGTCAGTTATCCACCGCTTAGCATAAATATGTCACTATTCCCGTGTTAAAGATTTTTGGTCAATGTTTCTAGAGAAATTACTAGGTAAAGATAGATAACACTTTACGCAGAGATAAGATAAAGATTTTGTAAAATGACCACAAAGCCTGAGATTCTCTCGGTTTAAAAGCCAAATTTGTTTGACTATCAAAAGGAGGTTGTTTCAAAATTAAGCATACGATTTATAGAAAAATACACGGTATTTTAGTAAATTCACTCCTCAGCATATAAACCTTATGAATATACGTAAGTTGTACCAGCTTTTCTCAATATCTTTATGCTACGTTAATTTGTTAGCAAAGGTAACCTGGGGTACACTAATATCTGAGTTTTTGTATTGTCTCTAATATAGTGTTATCTGTTTGTTAACACGATATTAGAGACAATATTATAAAATGAAAAAAAGCCTAATGTAAAAAAAATGAAATGTTATCGTAGTACGAATTGCAGATAAAGTTATTATTGGCTTACATGTAAGGTTACACTTTATTATAAGTGAACGCAAGCTTTATTGTTTTGTAATATTACGGTTCTGCAATTATTCGATATGATCATATTCAAGACAGAATAATAAAGAATATAATGCACCAGTTTCTCTCATCATTGTTTCCATAGCACTAGACTTTCAGGGCCAAATCACACTTATTGTTTGGTTAATCTTAGAGTTAAACTTAATTGTCTTTGGGGCCTTTTGTTACTAAATAATTATGATAATGCGCAGCTCACAATAGTTAATAATGTGAAATACCTGCGGTCATGTCACATGTGCAACAATATGACTATTTCTTCTATTTATGTATACAACGTCCATGCTGTGTGTCCCGTAACCACTGTAGTGTTCCAAAAGTCAGGAATATCAAACACAAAAACAATGTGACAAGATCTATGAAATAATTTCTTTTCGTCAAACATTTACATTATATCCATTCACATGATATTCATCATTCACATACACATATCAATGAGTTAATTCAAAGAACTTTAATTGATTAATGTTAATGGAATTTATTTCTTAAACATTTCACTTTTGTTAATATAGCTAATATTTTTGTTATAAAGCTTTTCCGAACATAAAATGTCTCCCGGCATTTTTTTTTAAATTAGGAATAACACGTGAAAAAAACGCGCACGCGTCTGATGGTAAGCCGACTCCGCCGCCCATCGCAACATCAAGGGATTTGCCTTATTTATTTTTACATATTATATTTCCAGTTATTCTATCGCCGAGCAGTAACGTGCAAGCACTAATGTGGTCCGATTTGAAGGAAGGCTAGCGTAATTAGGGGGCATAGTCATACAACCTTTTAAGTCTTAGTGACGACCGCAGCGCAGGACCAAACATTCTGTAAGGGACTGTGTTGTTATGAACGTATCGCTTACCATCAAGCGCGCGACCAACTCGCGACAAATTTTATAAAAAAAAAGTGTGCGTTGCGGGACGCAGAAGTGATTACTTAACTGTCAACCGAAACCAGACAGACTACCGCCGTTACGCGTTACGTTACGAAGCGGTTTACCCTCCCATAAAAGTATTACTTCAAAAAAAATCTATATCGGGCGCACGCCCTTTTCATTTCATATCCTATAAAAAAGCAATAAATATTTTTGATTTAAGAAATTCAAACAAACTCACTTGCCACCGAAACCTTAAACCGAACTCATATAATATAACATAAATATTGGCGCTGTATCGATTTTTTTTTGTTCAAGTGTCACGAACCGTTACGTGGATCCAATTTCGTTGCATTGTTCTTGTGCTTCTGTTTTCGTTGACATCATTATGTGATATGCAGCAGTAATTCGATCAAACAATTAAAATATGGTGCCGCAAATTATGACTTTCCGAACCAAATTAATTTTTACGTCACCATTAGACTGTTAACCAAATTAATTTTTGAGTTATATCAATGCATTGCCGACCCTCATATAATTATACGGTGTATAAATATATGAAGGCGCATAAACATACTCTCTATAAAATAAATGAAATTTGTATGCCCAATAACATTTTGTTTTCAATAGAAATTTTGCAATATTATTATTATACGCTCTTATGCATTGGAAATTTCGATTATGTTAGAGAAACGAAAATAGACGTTGAGTTTATTTTTTTGTGAGTTCATAATTTTGTCCAGCATCCAAGCATACTAATTAGATTTGTGCCAATCATGCTATGTCGCAGTTCTTGTTTTACAATTACGTTGCGATTGTTCATTAGTTTTTTTTTTGTGAATACACACTGCAGTGCATATGCAGACATCTTTTTTGTTTTCTTTAGAAAGTTTCATTTGATTAAAATCATCATGGAGCAATTATAAATATTATTTATTTGATTTTCATCAAATGTATGTAATAACGAATTTATAGTAGTTACGGAATATTACATCAACTGCGGTGCGACTCTGAACAAAGTGTAAATTGAAAAATTGCTCATCCGGCAGTGATGCAAAGGGCAGTGCCCCTATTATTGCTATTGCGTATCGTTAAGACGCCTCAAACTGCTGTTCGTTGATCCATCAATTGTCGTTGTTGACTCAGTCTTTAACCTTAGCCCGTAGGGAATAATTTTGCTTTTGTGACAATTCAATGTTTATGAATCAAAGTGATAAATAAGTGCAATGTAAATGAGTCTACAAAGACAAAAAAGGACACGATTCAAGATGTGGAAGGCCATTATTAACAGAAAGAGAAAATATAGCGATGTTCTTCCGTGTGACCGGGAGTCTTATGCCGCTCTAGCGGCTATGCAAGGAGGAACTGCTGCGACCCTACCGCCATCTCTTGACGCACTACGAGCATGTAAGTATTGCTATTGGACGAAAGATGTCGCTACAAAGGCTTAAAATTAAGGCTTAATTTTCATACCATAATATGTGACTTTATATTATTAAGTTTTTAAAAGCAGTGGTAACAGAAATAAAAAACAATGATTGACCTACAAT
>DWHQ01001252.1:0-11208 GCA_018247955.1 Eurytides marcellus marcellus | reverse complement strand
GCGCTCCGTCACACGGGCTGCGCGCACGCAACCCTCCCACCGAAGCACCACCCTGGTCGTGCCGCTTTCTAGAACATCCAAATTATCAGATCCAAATTTCTTTGAATTTTTAAAGTAACCTTTGCACACTCTATGACCAAATAGTGGTGCGCAAGTATTACTGTTTACCGTGTTGAAGGGTATATATCTATATATTATAGGGAATCATTGTTGCCAGCATAATAGTAATACCCAGAGCATAGAGATAAGATCATAAATATCTGGAGGACGAGTGCAACGCAGAGCCTCTAGTTCGTCTCTTCACTTTATCTCCTATAAAAAAATCCTTACTCACTTTTCCAAATTATTGGATCCAAATTTCTTTGAATATTTTAAAGGATAAATCCTTCCCTTATTTTAGCCAGGGCCGGATTTATGGGAGGGCATCAGGGGCTATAGCCCCGGAGTCCCCACGATAGTTTACTCCGGAAACTTGATTTCAACGAAATTGTCAACGATATTTCGTCTAAAAAAGCATTAACCGACGAAACCTTCCGATTCCGTTCGTTAACGCTAAAATTTAATTTCGCATAACTCTTGTTTTTGATTATATTTTTATATGTTTGTTAAAAGAATTAACTTGGTTTCATAATAAATTATTTATTAAGCAAAACTAAAAAAAAAACACTTGTGCAAAATCCACAATTTTTTTTTGGAATTTCGAATTTTTGTATTTGGAAAATAGCAAGAAGGCCTCCACTCCTTTGTTGCCTTTGAACCTCTAAATTCGGCCCTGTCTATGCGCAAAAATCATACTGCTTCGCGGTTTTGCTCCTGTGCGGTGGGATAAGCAATGCATTTACGATGTAAACGGATTCCATAACTCACATAACGTTATCAACTTTATTTAGATGACGGATAAGCCACGGTTAGTATTAGTAAGCTATTAAGTTCGCCTCTTCCAGGCAACAAAGGTTAAGAAACGCGAGCGTAGTGTAGACGCGGGTTCAGGTTACTCGGTGACGCAAGTGGACGGGCTAATTATTTAGTGTTTTCATACTCACGGCTCGTGTAAACACTGTACAATCCGCATAATGTGTGTGCATTGGCTATTAAGCGATGAGTGAAAACCGTTCAGACGTATCCCACTTTGTTAAGCGAGACCAGTGTCCCATTTTGTAAAACACGGATCAAGTTGGAACGGTAAAAATGTTTTTTTTTGTATTCACGCAAACGTTTGACTTTGTTTAAAATTAAAAAAAGAATCATCTATTTTATCCCTTCTAATTCACACATCTTATCGCATATCCCCGTTTATTATATATTATTTTCGCATTTTTGATTATTTTATCAACACAAATAATAGTATTTAAAACGAAGCTGTTAATGGTAAGTTAATCGAAATTAAACGAAAAACGAGTTGAGTTCAGTTGGTCAAATAGCCAATGACTAATAGAAATAGCGAAGACTATGATGGTATAGTTTAAACTATATCGTAAGTCGACGCGTTGTAAGGTTATTTTCATGTTAAAGCTTTACAACTTTTTGTGGTGCAAATGTGCAGCACATGTTGTTTTCTTTGAGCTAATTCAGACGATACATATAGCAGTTTTTACGCTTAATGGTTTATTTTCAATGGATTATAGAAAACAAGTATTAATTAAAATAAAAAAGGAAAACATTTTTATTTGGCCGAATAATATCATTGTCATAGTTAGTATTTAAATCTTCGAATGCTTATTTATTTATATTACACTTAAACTACTCATTATCCTTATTTTATATGATCATGTGAATGTACTGAGGAATATTTTACTGATGAAAAAAATCTAAATCCATATAAATTCGCTGTCAATTCCTAGTAGAGTTCATTATTCTATCAGTCGGTCAAGAAATACTTGAAAACACGCACAAACGATTAAATGTGCTAATTATGGATTTATTTAAAGAATTTATATCATTTAAGAGAGATTTATAAAGGATGCGATATGCGATAAGAGTTGAGGAAAAATTTGCATTATACGGCAATTTTAAAAGCTAATTAAACATAACGGCACAACGCCGGTCTTAAATGCCGTTAACTGTTGTTTACATTCAAATGTTGCTACATTAGCTTAGCTTTAGGTATTGCACGCGAGAAACTTGGAAACAATAATGGCTTTATTCAAGACACTCTTTTTCTGCGTCCTCTCTGCTAGAATGCCTTAGTGTTCGTGCAATTAAAACGTTTAAATTTAGAACGATCTGGGATTCGAAAATAAACGCACCAATCGAGAATTAGGTCGGTTTTATTAGCTACTATTGAAAACATACAAACGGACTTAAAAATTTAACAAATACTAGGGACTACTACTATTAGCAACTTCCTGCAAACCCTAAATGTTTTTGGACTATTTATAAGCGTAATAAAATTGAAATGCTATTATCAAACGAATCCATTTATAGAAAGTTATTTAGAATAATCGTTATTAAAATGGTTTTTTGTAATGTGAAAGAGACACTAATGATCACGCTGGTATCTTGTTGTAAAACCCTATGTTTGTCGAAAAATTCTATGCTATTATATTTTATCATTTCTTTAAACAAAACTATAGAATTAAATCCTTCTAGATCCTGGTATTTGTTTACTTGCTTTGATATATTTTTGCAAAATTGTCTCAAACAGTAATAAATTTTGACGGTATAAAACAAGCCTCATTCGAAGAGAATTATTTTAACTTTGAACATGAAAACGTGCGAATGCAATAACACTTATTTAAAATAGTTGCGACATGGAGGAAAACAAAACAACTTGTGTTAAATAAAAGTTGTTTTGTTTCCCTAACGGAAATTTCCTAATTGGAAAATCTTTGAGAGTTTTTCTCGTGTCTTTCCCATGACCGACAAGAATGAAACTATCGGAATTCATGAATAAATGGTATTAAATCAGCAACAGAATTGAGGTACGGATGATTTGATATTGAATATTCCTTATTTGTCCCACGCTGACATCATTACAATTACCGTAACCAGTGCCTTTTAAACAAGACGAAATACCTACAACGTAGTGGACAATAAGGAAATAGCACAAGTAAATGTCTACGTGACACGTGCAAAGTTCTCCTGGGGTGGAACCCCCGCATTGCCAGCTACTGTATCACCAAGCAGTAATGTGTGAGAATTACATTGTTCTGGATTGAAGGGTAGTGTTTTCAGTGTGAATCTTAGACTTAGAGATATAACGAAGATGTTCTTATGACGGTTTTTACGGTCAGTACGTTCAACTATGCAAAAAATTCTTTAGAAAAAAAATTTATCACAAAATCGGTTGATAATTGTGAGAGGTATCACGTCACATACGAAAAAAAAACGTCTGAATATTTGAGAACTTCCCTCCTTCTGAAGTCAGTTAAAAATAAAATCCTTAGTAGCAATTACTGTTATAATGCTATATACTACAATTATTATTAACTTTTGCCTAGGAAATGAATACATCGATTTAAACACTAATAATTATTTCAGCGGAATGGTTCTAGTAAATTGAAAAATTTATTTGATTCAAAGTAAAATATTTGATTGTTAATTGATTAACAATTAGCAAATAATTAACTGTCATCGGAACTTTATCAATGTTTAAATATATTCATCGTTTCTTTACATCCTTTCTCTTCTGATATTAACTATCTTTACTATGGTTACTACTTTCATCACCTAATATTCACTAATATAGTATAATGCTTACCTCAAAGACGGATAGTAGTCAAGTCAAACCTGATTGTTAAGCCAATAGTTCGTTCATTACCGTTAACAAAATTTACGGAACTCTTTTATCTGGCAAGTGAACCCCGGTAGCCGAAGTTGGACGCTATCCAAGAAATACCAATTTTACTGCAGCGCCCAACGTTTCTCGGACGCAACGACAGTAGGTATGGGTACATAAACAAGCTCCCGTATCGTGCTAGTGGATGCATATTTCTTACCTTCCTCCTCCATTTGTTTATCTTCGTCCCGTGTCACGATTTCTGCTTCAGTTTCCTCCTAAGTTATACCATTAATTTGTGGTTTATGTTATATTGGAATATTTTGTTTACTTATAATGCAATATATGTAAACAACGGTATATGTAACAATAGTGTTGATTTGTTTAATTTAACATGTGTATTTTATTCGTGTGTAGTCTTATATGATGGTGTTGTTAAGTCTTTAATCTTTCAGGATTGAATTCTTACTTGCTTTGATCTTAAGTAACGTGTGTCTAGACATGCCAGCATCCTTTTCCATAGTAAGATCCTGCTACATGTCATTGGGACAGTTAAGTCTATAGTTCAAAATTTTACATAATGAATTCGTAAATTTTTCCACTAAAATACACATTTTATATTTAAACATTTTTTTTAGGAAAATGTTTAAGAAAAATCTGGAAGAGGTGAAGTTAGCTAAATAAAAAAGCTAGATTTACAAAAAGCTTGACAGGTCTTCAAAGGAAAGCTGTCCTTATTAAAGGTTGTTTATGTATCATCCCGTTCACAGATGGTTTTGCCAAATCTGATGAATGAAACGAATGAATGATGATTGATAAGTGGAACGACGAGTGTGAGAAAGTTTGAGCGCAAACACAAAACGTATTTGCGATGTTTAACTTGCTGTATCCTGTTCTAAAGAGATGTGTATACTAAACGATGTGGCTGAGCGTAAACTCAGTCGCTGGGAGGACGGGTTAGTCAGTCCCGTTTCATATTTAACTATTTTTGAGTTTTCGCATAACGTAGCAAAAAAAGCCTAAATGAGGCTACAATTTTTTTTAATTTTTATTAAACAAAGTTAGGTTTTTTGGAATACGTGACGAATTTTTATTATGAGTCAAAAAAACATGAAATGCTAAAGTCAACGGGCATAAGTATATAATATTTGACAGAGATTGACATTAACTACTTCTTACTTCGAAAATAATAACAAGGAAAAAAAGCTGTTGATATAAAATACCCGCCAAGGAAGCTTTAGGTAAGACATAATAAAAAGGTTGATATTAAGTGCCCTAACTCTATATTATTTTTGTTATTTTTCATTTATAATCTGAACATAAATTATTTTTGGTGCGAACAAAAAATTAAGAAAAGAAAAACGTACCAATAACCTAATTTGTATATTAAAACTACACCACACTTCGTATATCTATTTATCAACTCCGTCACTTCCAGAGTGATATGTCGCACACGGACCGACTTCCTCTAATATCTATGTCAATTTACATTCCATCGGCGGACAGTCTGGTAAAACAGTGACGAAGTATTTTTTTTTAATTACCATTGAGGAAAATAAGCTCGCGTGGTAACTAGTAATTGATACTTGGACCTCAAGTCCCGTGGAAATTCCCAGGCGGGGTTCGAAAGGAACAACGTGACTCATACTTTTTAATATAAAGCACAATAAGTGCGTCATCGGTATAACCGGGGAGTGTGCAGGTAGCTCAAGTAAAACAATTCATATTTCCTGCGTATCATCGGAATACTTGAAAGTTAATTCTATTACTGGATGTTACGGATCAAAATCGCGTGACGCGGTTTACTACTTGAGGTATAAACCATTGATATCTATAATTTGAAAGCCGACAACCGCGAAATGACTCAAGATGTATCATGTTCGAGATAATGCATATACAGGTAGGGAACTTTAAAATTACTCGTTAAAATTGCTTCGGAAACGGTAAATCCGTCATGCGCTTTTAATTAATAGATCGGATGAATGGCGTACCTTGTTAGCTAGTGCTAGTGTTGAATGTAGGTTCGATCCTCAAATAGGACAAAAAATTTTGTGATCTACAAATAGTTGATCCGAGTGTGGTTATGCTTGGTGCGAGCGATTTCATGTTCATATGAACCCCCCGCATAAAGATGTTTTGATATAGTGCAGGAAGCGTTGTTTTAATAAAAAAAAATCAATACATAAAATTACGTTATCGTTGCCGTTACACAACTTACAAGCCACAAAATGTTCTTAAAGTACAGTTAGGTGTAATAAAAAATTATGTGTCCAGCAAAATGGAGAATGACTGCAATTATTTTATATGTATCAGTAACAAAAATCTTTGGTTCATTTCCTCTGTAATGTTTATATGCCAAGACCAATAATAACGTATCATTTTAAAATTTGGTTTGCATTTATAACTCGGCCTCGCATTTAAAAAGCAGAAAACAGTAAACGATGCGTTTGTATAAAAATCCACACGCACTTAATACATGCGTCATTACGATGTTATATAACTTAAGACTACATTTTTTATATAATGTGACATAAAATAAATCATTTTCTATTTCATTTGCTCTATAGGTGTATCTTTTTAAGGTCGAATTACAATGATATTTAAATAGAACCAATCATGCGATTAATACTACCCAATGAAAAATCATTTTTGGGAGCCTATAGTTATTAAAATTTAATCTAGGCATAACAACAACCAAGACTTCAAGGTACCAAGTATGATCATACTGCGTGGATTGGACCAAAATAAATAATAGTAACATTTGAGGGTAACCCGGGATAACTATGACATTTGGGACAATAATCACCTTAGTCAGTTCCGTGTCCCTGGACTCAATAAAGGGTTCGAAACCAGATTAAACGCGATAAAATTCGTAAATAAGTTTCATTTTATAAACAAAAATCAGTCGAATCATGTCTGTAGTAATAAATAATTTCGATAGCACAACATAACACGAGACTGTTAATTGACATATCAACTTGACATATCATTCAAACGTTCTAGGCAGAGACAAAAACTGTTACGATTCAATAGACAATGACATTTGATACGTCAAGTTATACAATACCGGGCTAGAAGGGCGCCGTGCCTCATTTTATAGGCTCGGTAAACACCGTTCATTATTTATTTATCTCGTTACGAACACGACACGTCGCGAAGCGTTCGCGTGGCAGAAAAACTGCAAAAACGGAACGTCCTGTCAGCCTGTAAAATAGGTGCAATTTGTCAAATTGCGAAACTGGTTGGCGTAGGCTGTAGCAGCCAATGACTATATCGACTATATTTTCGCGCTATTCATTCACTAAATGGGAAAGAGCTTAATTTTGACGTATACGACATAATTTTGCTTCAAAATAGATTGCTGGATATATCCACCAGTGCCATGAAAATCACGCATCGAGTTGTCAGTAGGTTGGTGTAGTTATTTACGGCATTACTAAGGTGCTTTATTCTCCTTGACTTCCATAGCATGCGTTGTGGTTTGGCAGTTTTTTCAGCAGCAGTTTTTTTCCCGTATTTCACATTTTTCAGGATGAAACTTGGTTTTGTCCTATCTCTTTCCACATTTTATCACGCCAAAAATTATATCGATTTGTATATCAAAGGGAGCCTTTCAGTGTAAAACGACAAATCAAACATAGATTTACAAAATTAGTAAGGAAGTAACAATAAGGATGGTAAAGACCAGTAAAGGTGAAGTTTAAGCAATTGCTTACGATTTAATATATAAGTACATATGTTTTCGGTCAATGTTTGTGCGTGGTATCCCACAGGATTTTCATTCCTAGGATAGTGCCACAGTTTTGCCTATTAATCCTCCTCAAAGTAGTAATGTGTAAGTATGGAAAGTAATGTTTCGTGTGGAAAACCACGGCGTTTCTTGGACTCAGAGATACCAACTCACATCTCTGTGTGATGAGCGCGCGAAATTTTGCATCAGTCATTTGGCACTGGAAAGATGCCTTCGCAAAAAGATTCGGCATGAATTATGATGTCACTAAAGTGTGTTCGGTCGTTATTTGTCCAAGAATGCCACTACAACGGTGGTGTCAAAAGGTAAATGTCAGTGATAAATTTGCCCATTCCAATAACGGACTGCATACTAACTCGTACGCTTATTAGTGACGACGTGATTACCTTGAGGCCATTGACACAGGAAAGGTCGCGGACGTTGAGTTACCTTACGATTTTTTTTAAATCTTCCTGCTCAGTTGGGTATGTTGTACTAATAAATCTTAAACTTGCTTTATAAACGAATATACCCTTGGAGGATGGCGTACTTCGGCAGACAAAATGAATAAGTCAACCTGTGTTAAAATCGATTTTAAATATTTTTGCTGTTAAGGTCACCATGTCTCAGAATCAACCTTAATTCTAATAGTAGTTAGCGAATAGTCGTTTAATAGCTATGATCAAGGCCGAATTGACATTCTCTTGAGTCAAGCTGACAAGTAAGTCAACTAATAATTGAGTAATAAAGGGCTAATGATTTTAAGTGTTATTTTCTTGGCCTATTCAACATGCTTTACTTTTAATACAGGCGCAAAAATGTGTGTGTGGCTGTGCTCTTTAAAAGGCGATATTTTTCTAGCTGGACGACTTTTAACAATTTATAATTGTCTCCTTCATCCAAGGTAAATTTAAAAAAAATCAATATATAATCAATAAAAAAGGAAGGATTTTTTTATTTAATATAAAAATAGTAGACTAATAAAAATGAAGCCTTTAATTAATTATAAAACATTAAAATCATCAACCGTTATCTTATTCCGGTAGCTGTTGTAACCAGTCTCTACATAGTAACAATTTGATATACGCCATTAAGTGAATGGCTGAATAATTTTGGTTAAATGAAAACTCGACCACGAGGCAAAGGTCATGTCAATTGTTGACAAATACCTGCAAAGTGAAATATTGCACGAAGCATCACTGTTTCATTTACTTATCAGATATTATTGGAACCACCGGCCACCTCACTCACTGGACGAAACGCGGAAGCACAATCACTTCCACTTTACGCCGATTTTCTGCGAGGCCGTATTTCTCATTCGGATCGGGCCGGCCCATTCAACAGCAGCGAAAGTTCCTCCACCGTAAAAAGGATTCACCGTAAAATCTCTCTTACTTCAGCAATACAAGGGAATCACTTTATTATATAGTTCTTTGAATATTCTTAAAATGTTCTCTACCTTAAAATATAATATTTCATAGACAACCCATATTTCAAGTACGGGCAGTTTTATGTATCCTAATAAGGAAATGGAATTTGCAACGGAATTATATGTTCAATATTAAAAATTCAGAGGTCATCGTACCGCCGGTGCCTGGGAGTTTCACAGTTGGCGATTATTGTCCTTGAATACATTTGCATGGATTTCAAAGTGGTGATGTATATCAATTGGCACAATTGCTCTCACATCACTCTGTATCATGCAAACAAGATACGTTAATGGAGCCAGTAATGTAATACGTGCTCAACAATGAGGATGTCTGTATCATATTTAATATTATGTAAGTAATAAATTTCATAATCTAAATGAAAGAGTGGATTTGTGAACAAAATTGTGGTTCGTTTGAAATTCGTTATTTTTTTAATTCTAGTCTTCTAGACGCTAGTATGTGTAAGTGTTTTATCTCGCTTAATGGTAAGCAATGATGCAGTAATTAAAAGGATTTTTATAATAAATAGTATTAGATGAAGGGAACAAACGTTCTGATAGGATAGATTAGTTTACACTGGTTAATAGATTTACTCCTCTGCTGTATATTTTCTACCGACATACGTTTTGTTTCGTTTCAGTTTTTATGAAAATCCTTATTATCGAAGAACGAATTCGCCTATCCCATATATAAATTAAAATTGTAACGTAAATAATAATACGTAATAAACGTAGACGTAACCTTAACCTTGTTATTTGAAAAAAAAAAACTTCAAACAGATTTCAAATAAAATAAAAAGAAACAAATATCACCTCACTAATTGGGAAACAAAAACATAACTTATGTTTCCTAATTGGTCAGGTGATTCAAATTTATAATTATCACAATAATGTTTCGAGATAAATTAAAAAAGAATACCTATAGTGTAAGTATGCGAATTCCAAAAATTTATAGCAGTTATGCAAAGAGATAACTGAAAAGAACTGTTAATCATTTTAACAAAGATACATGCTGCTATTTTGTTTCTTTTAAACGGCTGCCTTGCGCTTTGGCTGCAATTTGCTGGTTGGAGAGTTTCAACAATTTCGAAAGTGCAGCAGCGTCCATTTCCGGTTATCAAAAAATCTGAGGGTCCGATCGTTAGGACCGGTTCTTTGGCAACCGGAGACTTTTCATTCTCATAACTCGGCCTACGAACCGATCTTAATTTACATACAGTTATAACTTTCGGCACAATGCAAGGTGTTTAATAAGTACCCGACGTACTGTTACCAAATAAGAATTAACAATGGAATGAAACGGTGTGACGATGGCGACTGCAAACAATATCTTCGTCATTATCTACATCGACAGCCATTGTTCCTGTTCGAAACATTCGATATTTGTAATGATTGAACAATTAATTCGCGTGCAAGTAAGCATGCGTTCTTCTTTGGCAGAATAGCGGCAGTACTGCTGTTGTCACGGCCTCCTAAATTGGGGCAGTTCCATGATTTTTTGATAGTTTATAGTTTCTTTTTTTTATAGATGGAGGTAAACGCATTATAACAAGGTATACGCCTACTTGCTTGTCAACAGTTGTTGTTTCTACACAGTTGTTATATTAAAGTAAAAAAAGGACTTCCTTTAAACACAACTATATACAATGAATTCTTATATTATTTAGTATACTGATGAAGCCCTATAGCGTAATAAAATGGGGAAAATTAAATATGTCTGTGTGATAATTTATTAGACTGTGATGTTACAAAGTAAGGTACTATCTTACTTTATAAGCTTATGTTGTTTAATATTAATTAATACAAATGCATGGATACCGTTTGTAAGATAAACGTGCCGAGAATGTTTTGAGTGACCTTAATTACACTCCGACGGCTTTTAAGTTAATGTAATTTGGCGGTTAAAATAAAATCATACGTTAAACGATTAATTTATCCTAAATTGGTAATACAATAAAAAGTGCTAAAAAAATCAATTACATGTTCCACTGCAAAATGAGTTTAACGAATAACACTTAAGAAGAAAGAGGCAATTTACGTGTTTAAACAAGAGCTTTTACCGCTACGGTAAAATGTCTTACCATAAGAGACTTCAAACTCAATTTTTTTAGTTGCGATTCGTATTTTTTTCCACTTGGAAATTTTCAATTATACATTGAACCGTTCTAAAGATTTAACCGACAAAAACTCTGAGGTTATTCGAAATCACCGCCACTTTGTCTTTCCCACGCTTTCGCTCTATTTCAATATCAGGTTTATGTATTTTTTATAAGTGGTAGGATTCTTGGTTCCATCTGGGGTGGTACCACTGCATGGCAGTTACTCTACCAT
>DWHQ01001251.1:0-11210 GCA_018247955.1 Eurytides marcellus marcellus | reverse complement strand
ATGCACGGACTCCTCGGCGCCTCGAACTCTTACACACTCTATGGCCCTGAATACAGCATGGGTAATTTTCATTATTTGTAACATTTGTTAACATTTAGCGCTTTTTCCAAAGCAAAATTAGACAGTAATATGCGTTTATAAATTTCTTAAGTATTCTACAAACTACTTTCTTTTTAATTCTTTTTTTTAAGTGGAAGGAATGCTTTGCAGAATCTGCTCATAACATTGCCAGTTATTTTACCGCCAATAATGTACTATTTTCCGGTTTAAATGACAATGTTACTAGCTTAATTATTGATCTCATCTCCCTCGGTAATGAGCATAATGCAAACCACACACACACTGCGAGGTTCCGTCTTAACAAGACAAGCGTGTCACTTTCAGGCGTACGACTTACTTGTCACGTGAGATTATCACATTAAATTCCTAATTTTTTCCAATCTGTGATATGTCTATACGGTAACAGAGCCACGCAGCTGCTCCCGCTGCTGAATCGGCCGGCTCGAACCGGATAAGTACCACGACCTCGAAGAGTTAGACGTGGAAGAGTTTTTCCTTAAGCGTTTGTGAGGTGGCCGGTGGTCCATTCCCACCTTGAAGTCTGGCAACGCATTTGCAAATTCTGTAATGTTGCAAATATCCAGGGGCAGCGGTGATCGCTTACCATCAGGTGAGCCGCTCGTTTGCCCGCCTAATCCATTAAAAAAAAGGAAAATCGGATTAAAAAAAAATATTTACCATCTCAGTTCATTTTAAAATGATAGGCGACTTGTTTACAACCACTAATTGCTAAGAAATTAATCTGTATAAAATACATAGAAAGACGAAGTTATTCACATTTAAGCTTTACTTATACATATGTTTAAGCATCCGATTCATAGTGATTTCCGAGCATTAATTTTAGAGGTATCTAGTGAATACGTAATTAATTTACAATTGATTGTATACAAATTTCATCGTAGGATACCATCTGGCTGATGCGGGATACGACGCGTGGATGGGCAACGCGAGAGGCACTAAAAACTCCCGACGCCACTCGACCTTAGATCCCGACGACCCAGTACAAAAGTTCCAGTTCTTCAACTTCACGTACGAAGACATCGGTCTCGACGACCTGCCGACCATGGTCGACTACATTCTCAACCACACGAGACAAGAGAGACTGCACTACATCGGCCATTCTCAAGGCGGCACCGTGTTCCTGATCCTGAACAGTATGAGGCCGGAGTACAACGAGAAGTTCACATCCGCCCACTTGTTGGCGGGCGTCGGTTACCAGAATCACTTTCCCCATGTGCAACTATTGAAATTGGCGCGATTTACTGACGTCATTTATGTGAGTCTACATCTAACGATTTTCTTCATTTCTGTCATCATAATCTGACTGTAAAATATGACATTTCAACTCATATGTTAGACACTATAAACTAAGATCGAATATGTTTCGCGTTTCGTTCGGCAAGTGAGGTGGCCGGTGGCCCATGCCTCTTTCCCTCCCTCCCTTCCTTCCTGTCTCATTCCGCTCCGCACCCCTATCTCCATCTCCTCTCTTCCTCCTACCCCTCCCGCCCAAGCTATCCTCCTCCCTCCCTTCCTCTTTCTCCTATTAAAGGCTGGCAACGCATTTGCAAGTTCTGTAATGTTGCAAATGTCCATGGGCAGCGGCGATCGCTTGTCATCAGGTGAGCCGCTTGATCGTTTACTCGCCTATTCAAAAAAAAAGTTGTATCTCATCAATCAGTAACAATAATGAACGCATGTATTAATTTATAACGCTCGTTTTCAGCCCCTGTCCGTCTCACTGGGTTACGTGGAACTGTATCCACCAAATTCCACCAATGCCATGGATGCCCGTGACAACAGTTCCTTTTGCGCTAGCCTTACTTATTTTCAAAACATTTGCGAAAAGTTACAGTTGGTAAGCATAAACTCCTAATTAAAGTGTTTTCTTTCCTTTTGATTAAATAAAAATTATGATTACTGGTATTAGAAGTTTTATAAAATCTAACAACGGATTTAAATGAACGCATTAGAATCTTTTAAAATTTTCCTCATGAGGTAATAATGCTTTCAATTTTTTATTAAATTTCATAAAATTGATAAAGAACTCTGATTCAGTTAACTGTTAGACCGACAAAAGTTTGTACATTTTAAACTAATTTTATCAATCTAAATTCTATAATGAGAAATTAAAAAACTAATTTATCCTATGAAAGTTAATTAGTCCATTTCTTCACGGTTTTCAATACAGCTTTTATAACAAAAGCGAGAAATATATTTTAATCATAAAACAAACTGCGCGTGCCGAGTGATGTCGTTCTAAATTTCTTTCGTCTTAATATTTTAAGACACCCGAGGAAATCGATATGGATTTGATTGGAGGGGCCTCAATGAAACAAGTCGCACACTACGGGCAAAACATAAGAGACAAAGCCTTTCGACGCTGGCACTATGGGACCGCGATGAATTTACAAGTGTATGGAACGGAGCTGCCCCCCATATACGACATAAGCAAAGTCAAGGTTAGAACGACGATGCATTACACGATTAACGACATGGTATTGGATGAGAGGGATGTGCACGCGATGGCTAATGACATGCCGCATGCGGAAGTGAGGAGGATTAAGAGAGATGATTTCCGACACGAGGAGTTTGTCACAGCGAAAGACGCGAAGGAGTTGGTCACGGACTACATCATCGAAGCGATCGCTAAGGCGCAGTAAGTTTTCTATTATTGAAATAATTGGCTAGATTAGGTATAATTAGCTGTCGCTTGCTGACTATCAAGCACCCTACGGTGTTAGAGTTACACAGCTGCCTCCGCTGCTTAATGGGCCGGCTCGAACCGGACAAGTACCACGACCTCACAGAAAATCGGCGTGAAGTGGAAGTGTTTTTGCTTCATCGAATATGTTTCGCGTTTCGTCCAGTGAGTGAGGTGGCCGGTGGCCCATCCCCCTTTACTTGGATTTGCGTATCGCAGGCCAACCAGCGACATATGATGGTAAATCTCTGTGTCCAGTAGTTTCATTGAAAACATGACCCTTTCAATTTCAATCCGCGGAAAAACATCAGAGGTAAATTACAATAGTTCCTTCAATTTCCACCTTCTTCATTTGCTAGTTAAAGCTTTGGAAAAAGAGTTCAAGGTGGCAAAACTACAAGCAATTCTTTGGATACGATAGATTATATTGCTACGAAAAACGTCTGCACATAGGCGTGGTGATGTTTTTGCTACACTTTTACTGTCTTTATAGTTTTTTGTGTTACGTTAATGCATTAGAAGCTACGTAAATATTTTGCAGCACAAAAAATCTCTATTAATTAAATGTTTGAAGAATAATAGCGATAATTAAGCGAAATTTTAATCATCCCATCAGAGTTTAATTTCTAAAAAAGTTAATTAGAAAAACTACAATTTATTAAGTTGTAAATATAGAACTTTGTTATAATTCATGCTAGCGTCAGCACTCTACGAAATTGCAATGCGGGTTTTACTGAAGAAATTGAATAAATATTTTGAAATAAATTACGCAAAACATCTGAAACTTAGTGCTGTGAATATCGTCTTTACCTTTTCAGTTTAACTCCGGAGTTAGATTCGGAGGAGAGTATTGAGGTGAGTACCGAAGATGAGAGCGCGGAAGAAGAACCGAACTCCAGTCCCAGGTTTGACGTTGGACTAATGTTCAGAATATATCTCATTACGCTAAGTTCTCTATTATTATTTTTTACAAATGAAAACTTTTAGTTGTAGAATTCGATTATTTTTTATTTCTAAGCGTTTCATTTATAATTAGGAATATGTTAAATAAAATAAGACTTTCTAAATAAGCCTTTTATTTATACTCAACATACACTTTTACGATATTTTGTCGTGATATAACTTTTATGTCAATAATTTCTCGACATAGAATTGATGCGGTTAATGGCCACGATTCTA
Source organism: Eurytides marcellus marcellus (assembly GCA_018247955.1). NCBI lineage: Eukaryota > Metazoa > Arthropoda > Insecta > Lepidoptera > Papilionidae > Eurytides > Eurytides marcellus. The sequence goes on along the minus strand of DWHQ01001251.1, from coordinate 7,267 downwards.
GGGCTATAAAAATTATTTTATATCGTACAAGAAGTAATAACAACTTATATGCAATTTTTTTATGGGTTAGGAGGCGAAGGAGCAATTTACGCATAAAAATAGGTTGAACGTTTGTGGTCCACACTCTATACAATTTTATATGACCAAAACTGTGTTATAGTGTGATAGAAATTATAATTTATTAATACATAAACTATACTCTAAAAATGTCGTATAAAAAAAATCTGCAACTAGAAAAATGGCTCACAACTAAGATTAAGACTTTAAAAACCACCCATCAAAAACTATATACAATAAGAGATAACACAAAGTAGTCACGTGCTCGTCAAAATTTATTAAAAATCTTTTTAGCGGATGAAGAATCGATCAGAAAGTCCTGGTCAAAAACTGACTCTTTCAGACCTAACAGTTTAAATAATGCTCCTTTAGTAATTCAGTGTTAATTTAGGTAGAATCACCCAAAATAAATAAATAGAATCACACAAAATTTATTTAAAAACAGCTTTTTTCATTATTTTGATAATGAAGGCGACACATCGACACAGGTTCTCAGTTTTTGAGGAAATATGTAACGAGATGAGTAAATTGTATTATATTGGAATCACTTCCCGTCAAGTATTCTGCCGCCAAGTGGTAAGTGGCGCTGATTTGCTTCGAAAGAGATGCTAGCAATGTTGTCAGCATAATTACTGAGCATAGAGATATAACATCTTAAATATTTGGGATTCGAACGCAACACAGTGGGAAGCAGGTTGTGAGTGGCACTGTGTAGTTATGAGCAGCCGTGCTACGAATTACGATTGCTTGTTACGTTATATTATCCCTTAAAAAAATACTAAGTTTCACAGTATTGTGAACTGCCAGTTCGAAACTTCTTGACTATTTGGTGTCATCCAGATATAGAAGGTCTAACTCTAGTCCCGCTGAGTTTCTTTCGCCTGTTCTTCTCAGGACTGAGGCATTTCTTCCGAACAGGTAGTAGATTCATTGACGTCGAAAAGTGATTGTAAACCAATCCAATTTTGAATAAAGAATTTTGACTTTGACTTTGACTTTGACCTTGGCAACATTGCCTTTCAAACCGTAACATAATGCTAACACATAACTGCTTAGTGGTACACTAACTGTTAGCGCAGTGGTACCATCCTATGCGATCCGCCTAACACTACTTAGAAATCTTCAACATGTTATACAACCCTATGAAAGAGAACCTACCACTTACGAACTACTCAAGCGGCGTTTCTTTCCGCAGCAGTTCTGCTTGAAAAAAAAACTTCATCATCATGCCGATCGATTTTTATTGCTGCGTTTCCGTCTTCTTTGTTGGTCACAAAAACTTTTGTTTTTATAATATGATGAATGTTTGTTCAATCGTATTTAATATTTCAACGTGCGAAGGCACACGGAAATATTCGAGTCAAAAGGTGACAAAGGCTACTCTAGAGGTACGGTGACGCATTGTTTCCCCGGGGACTCTCAAAGGACAACATTGAGAGGATTTATGCATTCTCAAAGACATACCTCTTACTCCATTACTCAGGTCACCTCCTTTCTTGTTGGAAAATGTAAACGTGTTTATTTGAACAGATTTTTGCTATACATATTGTTTTTGAATTCAGCTGTTTGTTATCTTAATTTATTCATAAAGACATATTTGTCTTTGTTGAAGAATATTACCCGTATTATATACTAAGATAATAAGGAATAGTTAGTAATCAGTGTCACAAAACACAAACTAATACAAGCTGCTGTAGTAAGGACAATAGTAATATTGATAATTTCTTGTTTTTAAGCGAATGCAATAGTAAGTTTAACGGCTATTTAAAATAACACTAAAATGCGATAAAATCCGTAAGCGAGTTTTATTTAATACGAGTTAACCATAAACTGCACACCAATATTCTAATATCCGTCAATGTTCCTAATAAAATCAATTATTTTCCATTCGCATTTTATTTTTATATTCTCAAACAGTAAAACAGCTATCAAAATCCATGCCGAACAACCGCGAAGGTTATAAATTAAATCCTTCTTAAAGGAAGGTTTGAAACAGCTTTAAAATCCATCCGGAATTAAACGCTCTCTGATGCAAATACTGAAAGCAATATAGCCATTAGCCCGCCGGAGCGTCATAATGGAGCCATGAAAAGTGTCAACAGAAGGTTGCAACCGACCAGTTAAGAGAGACTCCGTCCTTATTATGCTTTCGTAGAAGCCGAGCGGTTAGAAAGGGTACCGAAGGTGTAGCGGGGGCCCGCCATCCTGGTCGATTTGAATGTCCGTAGCAGCAGCTATCAGGAGCATTAAATGGATAAATACCGCAAACCCGGCGCCGGCTTCTAATGAAGGAAACGTTACGGGAAGCCCGTTTTGCAAATGTGCAGAAGTTGGCACGTGTACTGATGTTCGAAGTCAACCGATTTTCGTAGTCGATTTGAGAAAGTTTCAATGGAGCGACATTAATGAAATTTTCCGAATACACCGTCTAAAGGTAAAATGTCTCGAAGAAAGTTTGAACAAGCGTGATAACTCATCGACGACAATGAAAACTTCATAAGTTGAGTTCAGTGATGTCACTTTTCATATATAATAATGTCATCCATTGTACACTTATCCATTGCTAATAGAGCAGGTGCTTTAGCAAATAACATTGCATCCCAGGAACATCTAAAACGACGATGGCAGAGCCACAGAGCTCCCGCTACTGCTGAATGGACCGGCTTGAATTGAATAAGTACCACAACCTATTTCTTATCTTGACTGACGTTGATGCTTTTAGCCTATGCGGCTCTATAAAGCTTCATTGGATCACCGAACTAGCATTTCCACGAAAGAAATGGTAGTTCCCAAATGCTGCGGTTGTGTAAAAATTAAAATTTTAAAATAATTTAAAAGTAAGAGATTGTCGGGCAACGACCTATTACCAAGATCGAAAATCGGCTCACAACGGAGGTGTTTGTGCTTCCGTTTCGTCAGGTGAGGGAGGTGACCGGTGACCCTCTCCCCCCTCCCCCTCCCTATTCCCATCCTTAGTCCCGGCAAATACAATTTCTTTAATCTTGCGAATGTCCATAGGCAGAGGTGATCGCTAACCATCAGGTGAGCCGCTTGTCCGTTTACCTCCTACTCCATAAAAAATAAAATGTATCATTGAAAACAAGTGGTAAAGAGTGAGTGGAATTATATATAGTATACTATTATTTTACTTCAAATTTTCCATAAGGCCTCCAAACATTGCCGGAAAACTAGTCTGTTCATACAAAAATAAAAGGTCTGTCTTTGAGTTTTAACCATAATTGTTTAAATAAACAAGTTTTTGCACATTATAATAAAATCCATATATTCGTACCACTATCTTACCTTCTTTAATTTTCTTTGACGTCTAAGTCGCCCGTTTGGTAAATAATAATATAAATACAACAGATTTCTGTTACATTATTTACCTGGAACAAGACAAGATAAAGTATTAAATGAATGAATAATAATTAAGTCGGACAGTTAGAAAACAAGGTTGTAAGTTATTAAGGAATTTGGTAAAACTAATATTAATAAAATATATACGACCCTTACAAAATCCGCTTGGGAACGGCTCTGTGGTACTATTATAACGACCTGTACTCTATTGTTACGCAGTAATATGCAGGCACTACGATGTTCCGTAGTGAATAAAATTATAAATATCAAACAACATCTCACTCACGACCGCCTAATCCCAAACTAGGCAGAGCGAGTTGGTTACGTGACTACTTTAGACACCAGTGGATTAAATTACCATGACTCCTACAATACCTCGAACAAATACCTCCTCTTTGATTTCAAATAATCTTTCTAAATTCGAAATGACATCTCGTTCAAATTTCTATAGAACCAACCTTGTAATAAACCCTTTCGAAAAAAAAATATCCACTAAATATAGATAGACCATTAAGCTATCGCGTACCGTGCATTAAAGAAATGTGACGATTTGACATCCTTTTTATTATAGGTAAAAAAACTCACAAATACAATAAAATCCAAACAAACAAGCGTGGATAATATATAGTAAGATGAATAAGCTATAAACGCGAGCAAGCAAGCGGCTCGCCTGGTGATAAGCGATCGCCGCCCATGAACATTTGCTACGTCAACGTCTTACGATATTTAATTGCGAATTACATCACATTGTACTCCATTACATATCTCTTCATCGCTTTGATAATTTTATATGAAGCAACGAAAACGCAAGGGTTATATTAAAATTAATGTTGCTTTTAAAATTCACCGAGACGAATCGTTAGCTAATGGCGTGTGCACTCCCGGGGATAAACTAAGATGACGTCTAGATATAGAGAAACAAGATATTGCACTTCTTAAGAACGAACGACGCTCCGAGCTGCAAGAAAATACCTTGCGGTGACGTCATAAAACTTCGAATCTTATATAATGGAATTAGCTATGTAGCTACGTGTTCCATTCAGAAAGCAATACGGTAAACTTTATACATATTGCAATATACATATAACGTGCGATGATGATAGGATGCCGATTCGAAACTCGTAGCCAGTTTTTTTATGAACACTTTTTTTTATCTCTGAAAATCACATACTAACTGCGTCACATAGACTTATCAAACATGACGATTCATAAATAAATCAAGGAACGTTTTAATTCAAATCGAAACATTCATTCGAATAGGGCTTCAAAAGAATTTTACAATCGTCATTACTAAAATCGTATACATTAGTAATAATATAATATTTAAAACAATAGACCGCACTGGAAGATCTAATTGAAAATGTAACAATACAAAATCAACATCATCATCAGCCAAAAGACATATACTTCTGGACATGGGCTTTCACCAAGGATTTCCACGACCGTCAGTTTTGTGCAATTCGCATCGAACGGCTTCCTGCGATCTCCACCAGCTCATAAAATCAACATCGCGTCAAGATGAAAATGCAAATTCCTTCGAACATGTTTCGTTTGATTGCAATGCCTAAGTGAATTAATAGCAACACTACTGCAAGCACATGATTCAGATTCGGCTCATGTTTTATTCAAACCGAGCATATTGTGCTGAGCACTTAATTCTCGCTGAGCAGTATGTAGCTATGTGTCCCCGACGCCGTAGTACCCGCTACGAAACAGGCTACGACGAAATGGAAATCCCCTTCAATAACTCAAGACGATACGGATCATAATGCAGAGCTATAAAGCAAGCGCCGTTCCGCAATATATCGGATCGGGCCGTGATATACACCGAATGGCGATCGACCTGAGGTGTTTCAACCTATTTTATCAGACCTGTAATGACAGTTAAATACAACTTCAATACTTTTTTTTAAATTAATTATCATAGACTTTGTCGCAGAGAGAAACATTTGAAGGTAAAGGTTAAAATTCTTTATTCAAAATTGGTTTACAATCACTTTTTGACGTCTAATGATTCTTCTACCTGTTCGGAAATAATTATAACCCTGAGAATAACAGGCGAAAGAAACTCAGAGGGACGTTAACAATTTTAATAATTTCAAATATGAAATAGCCTGGAGGCCATCACATCATTATACGATGGCAATTTTTGTAATTAGAATCTTGAAATAGCCTGGAGGCGATCAAGTCATACCCAAGGTGTGCTATCTTCAATGAAATAATTTACTGTATAAAACCTCTAGTAGACAAACGTCTTTTTACGTTTTTTTTAAATTTAGCAATAGGAAATTTCTGGACGTATCAAATTCTGAGCGATAATTGCGCCCACGTATCGTTCTAATGTCATAAGACTCAGTGTCACACACCCCACGTGTTGACAGCTATTTTGCCGCTAAGCAGTAATATGGAAAGCTTTTTTCCCAGGTTCAAGAGACAATGTCACCAGCGTAATTACTAGGCATAGACACATAACTTTATAATGACGTAGCACCAATTTCGTAGCAAGCCAAGCAGTTTCAAACTCCTTTAGTTATTTTTTTTATGGTTTTGTCATACGAGCAAACAGGTTACCGGATGGAAAGCAAACACCGCTGCCAATGGACATTTGCAGCATCAAAAAAGATTTGCAAATGCGTTGCTGGCCTATAAGGTGGGCACAGGGAAAGAGGTACGGGGAGGGGAAGGAAGAGAGTTAGGGGAGGAGTGGGCCACCGGCCACTCATCGGACGAAACGTGGAAGCAAACACTTCCACTTTACGCCGATTTTGTGGGAGGTCGTGGTACTTACCCGGTTTGAACCGGCCGGTAGCAGCTGTATGGACGCCACCGAATAAGTAGAGTGGTTGTAAAAATAGTGTGACATTGCGTTTTTATTACGGAACACTTTAAAATGTTCACTATATTATAAAAGTATGTTCATTTTACAATATTTATTGCCGCTACATTTTAATGGCGAGAAAATTAAAACAAGAGATAAAGCGAGTATCTAAATTGAGAAATTTGGTTGTTTTAATATTCCTGCTAAAATCACCATTTATAAGAAACATACATGTTGACTGACATTAACTATTTATGACTTACTAACCCTTTCTGACGATTAGGTTACGATTAGGCTTTCATTTGATTTCAATGTAACTCGTCACGGTATAATGAAAATAACGATTATCGTTGACAAATAAGACCCAATGGCACCATACGTTGTTAGTTTAATAAATGTTCTGTTAAACACACTGACTGTTAGTGTATATATGTAAGTGTAATTGTATACAAACTAGCATACCTGTCGGCAATACACACGTGTGTCCATAACAACATAGGCATATTTAATCAGTTTCATCTAAATTATAGTTTCAGTTGACTTAAACTTTAACCTCAAGTGATTAGTGACTGATATATGTTTACAGACCCGTGTGGTTGTAAACGTTATCAATTACGAATACAATGATGAATAAGGCGAATCTGTGTACCATACCATACCATAGCACTTTCGTGTTTTGTGAGGAACTGGTACTGTCAGGTTGCAAACTCATTCATCAGCTTCTCTCATAAAATATATAAAAAATTATTTAATCAACCGACTGAGCTGAGGTAGCTTAGTGTCCGGCTCTCGCTTTTAATTCAATACGAGCAACCTGAGATCAAACCCCAGTACAATGATCTTTTTTAATTTTTAATTAACAATTTAAGTACTCATTTAACACGTGCTCGGTGAAGGACATCGGACGTGAAAAACATCGTGAGAAAACCTGCATATTTAAGAAACGATAAAAAGCAAAGAAATATATGTTAGATATGTTAAGTCCACGTGGCGGTATTTGTCCTCATACTCTGTGTACAGAGGAGGCTTGTGCCC
>DWHQ01001250.1:0-11211 GCA_018247955.1 Eurytides marcellus marcellus | reverse complement strand
GACACAGGTGCACTCACTCTTCCTTTACTCTCATAGCCCGATAGGACGGATAACCGACACGACCGGAGAGAGATCAGGCGCAAAGGCGGTGACATTAAGCCGACCTCCTAATAACGACTCTTCCAAGCCAACGCTAGATGACGTTGACAAGAAGCCGGAACCGACTTTTTACATGCCCATCCGACGCATGGATCATCTTACTTTTCAGGCAATCTGGTGATCAGCCCGTTATGCCCTAACCCAACTAAGAAACAACAGCACATAGTCATTGCCCTCCGCGGGATTCGAACCTACGAATCCTCCGTTTTGTAAAGCGTGGGCCTAAATCACTAGGCCACGAAGGCAGTTATGTTTTGCGCGTTTAGATTAGGTTTAGGCAGCGTACTGGTAAACAATACGCTTGCCTATACCATCACGTTAATACAGTATTTTAAAGTGCCGAATTCTATGCCGCGCTTGTCACTTAAAATTTAATTTGGCATATAAGGTTGGATTTTTTGGAAGGGAAAGGAGAGAGGGAGCAAAAGGAAGTGAGAGGGTGGAAATGGAAGGAGGAGGGAGGGCGTGGGGCACCAGCCAACTCACTCACCAGACGAAATACGGAAGCACAAGCACTTCCATTATACGCCGATTTTCTGTGAGGACGTGGTATTTATCTGGTTCGAGCCGACCCATTCAGCAGTAGCGAAAGCTTTTGCGTGACCCTACCGCAAAAAGACAGAATTATTGTGGACTAGAGACAAAATTATTGTGGAAACTGGTATATTACTGCTTAGCAAGAAATTAACTGGCAATGGGTGTGGTGTATCCAAAGATGAACTGAGGCCTAGAGTCTCATGGCTAAAAAAAACTTTCGGCTAATAAAATATAATTACTCCAATTATATTAATAACAAAATACTCTTGACCGAGTTTTGGTCAAGACGGCTTATTTGGAGTAAGAGAAGAAGAAGAGAGAGAGAGGAGTAACTGTGAGGGAGATATAGCATATAAGTGTACTTGTAGACACAGATGCTCTCACTCTAGACAGATATCAGACACGACCGAAAGAATTCAAGCGTAAATGTTTAAGCCAAAATCACAGTTACGATAACTCTAAGCCGTTGCTAGACTATGACGACACTTTACATTGTCTCGATTTTTGCACGTTATACACATCATCTTACTCATCATCATCTTCCCGTATGTCCATCAGTACGCAATACATTTTATTTAATGCTTTCTCTACGGTGGTAACTAAGGTATATGTCGGACTAGTGCCGGCTGCAACTAGTAATATTTTAACTTAATTTTTGCTAGTAACATAACATCTTACCCGGTAAATCCTTTGCCGCCCCAAAGTACTTATAACCTCTATTGCCGGGGACTTCCTTCCCGTCTTGGTCCAGCATCTTAGGCCCGACTCGGGCGTGGTCCGGCCCTCCCAGGGCCTTGATTTGAACCTCCCAGTGGCGTTTCTCCCGCATCAACTTGTTTATTTCATCGTTTAAATCTCGAATTCTAAACTCGCCGAGACCAGCTAAAAATGGCGACACAAAAAATTTTACAATGGCCCTTGTGTAAAGCATATTTTCTTTATATATTTCTATGATTATTTTTTTTTATGTTCAGTTGTGCGCCTGACAGTACGTCTGCTCATAACAACATACAGAACTTCCTAGATTCTGTATTGAGCGCAGCACATAGCACGCCTGTGTCGAGCGTGTTGGCGCGCAGATATTTAATGATATAAGAAATGTTAATATCTATAATCATTTACTACTTTCACACTGTTTTTTTAACTATAATGATCAGACAACACGCAGCAAAAAAAAAGGTTATAGGTTTGCGACGGCGCGGCTGATGTATAAAAACTATAAAGGCCTGCGTTAAGTTGGCTCAGCAAGATTAATCGCTTAATACTTACCTGACTACGGAGCATCATCAAGGAAAGAAAATATAATGAATTTTTAACAATCTATGTAGCTGTGTATGGTTATTTGAATTTGGGTTATAAACCAAAAGATCATTTTTGGTAAACGAGGTATTATTCTTTTTGTTTTCACAAGAGTTTGGTTCGTACTTACAAAGGTTTTGACATAAAAAATAATTTGGTTCTTATCGAAAACCATGCCATTTGGCAGATGTTTTAAACAATTTTTTCAGGAGCTTTGAATTCTATAGTCTTATAAAAATCAGTCATATTTTTATGAAACCATGTGGTGAGTCGCAAGTGAAGCTGATGGAAGTTACAACCTTTAAGAAAGCATATGTTATGCATCCGAGAATCTCTCTTTTTATAAAAATCAAACCATGCAGTCTCAGACCAGCTGGCCAATTTGAAGAGCAGCTGTTCGTCTGACCCTATGCTTCGTAATATTATAAATCCGATTATCCTTCCTTCATGAATAAACGGGACTCCCCGTCGACATTCGGTGGGATCAATATGATTTTTTGCATAGATTTAGTTTGTAGTACGAATTGTGATAAAGGTTATTCCGGAAGTAATTCGAAAAAGGTAAAAAAAATGGTCCAAAATTACAACCCAAGAAAACAGTGCCACGGGCGGACCAGTCTAAAGTAGAAGACAGATGAAATTAAAATTATTATTAAAATACGAACAAGGCAAAGATGTAAAAGACTTTATTGCGTAGACATTATATAACTATTTCTTGTTTTTCTTCTTAGACTTTCCAACTTTCTTCATTGACTTTCCTTTGCTCTTTGCTTTTTCTTTCAATTTCCTTTTACTTCGTGTTTCAGACGATTTCTTTTTTAATTCGGCCACACTGCACTGTTGCGAAATGTGATTACTTGCCTCCACATTATGTGAGGGTGCTTTGGGTGTGACAAATTCAATTTCTAAGTCAGTCTTTTTGTCTTTCGTCTCCAACTTTTTTCCGATTTTCAGTATGAACACGTCCTTTTGGGGATGGACCAATTTCTCCATGTTTACGGGAACAGGACAATTGGATGGTGTTACATTGATAATTTTCCTATCTCTATCTCTACTCTCACAGCTCTTGTTCTTTCCAGTTAAAGTGTATTTAAGATTGGATGTGTAAGTGTTCTGCGTTTTTGTGGGATAACATAGATCTCGTGGTAACTCGAACTGTATCTGTTCTCCTGTGTTGTATGGGGTGTCCTCGCAGGAGCATATCTCCTGAATTTTATCGTATTTACCCATTCTCTCGACTTTCGTCGTTTTTGGTACTCTAATCTTTAGTTCGTTCGCGTTCATTTTTGTAAAGATCTCGTCGAACCTCGGCATACCTTCTGTAATAAAACCAATTATTATATAATTGGCAGATCGATAATTCGATAGTTCAACATAATTCTTCCATAGCCACACCTACGTCATAAATCATAGTGTCTCGTTGCTGCGTCAAAGAAGAAAAAAAAAACAACAAACACACTTTCAGTATTTTTAAAATTGAGTTCAATATTAAGTTAATTTTATTCAACTTTATGTTCTTTTCGAGAATGTATAGTTCTACATTAATCATAATTGCTTACTTGTGATGGATGCTAATAGTTAATTATTGCAATTGAAACCCAGTGTTGTATGGATGGGCTAATCACTCAGATAAAACATCACACCTTTACAAAAGACTAAGAAGCAGGCAAAGTATTTATAATTTTAGTTTTCCTCTAATGAGTGAGATAACTGATGCCCCCCCTCCATGATTAGCAACACAACTACAACTTAAAGGGTATAATAAATATTTACTAGCAGTGATAATCAATCCATTTGGTGAGTATCAACCGGGACCTACTTTAATTCTAAGAATATTTGGATATCCATAAATGTGAATCATCTTATCTCATAAAAATGTAAGAAATAAATTTATATTTTCTCTCACCTGATTGATGTTTATTTCCGTAATGTCTCATAGATGGTTTCGAAGAGACATTCGAAAATTGTGATACGGGACTGTCTGTTCGCTTACTGAATACTGCATGAGCGCCGCGAGATATTTCTTTCTTGTTGAGTGAGTCCTCGTCTAGATATACTTTCCCCTGGCCGTCCATCTCCACGTCTTGACACGAGAACATCGTCATACCGTTGTCATCTTTCTGCATGAGAGAAGTGCCCTGCTGCTTAGGCGAAGCAATAAATGTCGTTGTGATTTCTTTTCCGAGGAACGACATCCGAACTGAAATCTCGATGATGCCTATCGTATCGCTTTTTTCGCTGTCGCCGCATCGCACGTAGAACATGTTTTTACTCATAGGAGTGGACGTAGTACACAGAATGGTGTCATATGGCTGCTCCTCAGCCCACTTTTTGCACAGTTCTTCTCTTAGTTGGATGAATTCTTTAGTGTAGTCGGCGCGCACTTCCCCAACCTTTGTAATACAACTCGAACAGGGCGGTTGTTTTACGATCTGCATCTTGATCACAAACTCCTTGATGCTACAGATCTTGTCGTACGTCATGGCGAAAAGGGCCGATTTTCCAACGTTCAAATGAGTGAAGTCATCAACCCTTCCGTACGAAGCGTCGTATAAGATTATCGGCTGTTTGCCGAGGAACGCCGCGGTAATAACCAAATTGTTATAGTCGAACTCGAAGCACTCGCATTTCATGTGTATCTTGTTGATTATGATTTCGATTAAGAACAGGTGGTATGGGAAATTCACGTCTTCCTCTTTTGTGAGCAGATCTTTTTTAGTGCGACATATATCATTGGACAAACTTTTTATCGATTCTCTTAAAGCATTAGCTTCATCGGTTAACATCTTACTCATGTCCGCTATCTTGTTGATGTTTCTGTTTAGAGCTAGTGAATTTGGTGGTGGATTCTCCACCGCCTTCGATAACACTTTTGCTGATTCGGTCAATTGGTCCACGTGATTACTTAAGTTTCTTCCTTGTGGTTCCAAGTCAATTATCGTTTGGATTATGTCATCTTTAACTCTAGAGGAGGCAACACTTTTAGCACTGGGACTTATAGGCTTGTCAATTACGGTTACGGGTTTCGCAATCGTGTCGCTTTTGACGGATAGATTCGTTGATAGTTTAGCGGTTGAACCGGGGCTTCGAGGTATAGAAGGAGACTTCGGAGTAGACACGCGTATTGGAGAAGGGTTTTGGATGTTAACAGCAACTGGTGATTGCGAGATTTTCAAAGATCGAGTTGGTGATTTTTGTACAGGATATTGGGATGAAGTAACAGTCTCTAAGGCCATCTGTACGGGAGAATCTGGTTGTGGAAACTTCTCTAAAGGCTGAACTGTTTCCGAGGTATCTACCACCGCAGATTCCTTGAAGGACTGTAAACTAGGCAAATTTGATAATCGAATGTTTGAAGGTTCTTCTATAACTGTGTTGCCTTCTGCCATCTTCGCAAGGGTTTTTGATAGTATTCTAAAGTTATAACTGGTAATTTTCACATTATTGCGTACTTGATTTCAGACATTGCCTAATAAAAGCCTACTAGATCACTTCAAACAAATGTTCGAAATATATCCTGTTATTTTATTTAAAAAGTTTGAAGATGTAACGCCATTCAATCAATCATCAATTTTTTTTTTTATAACTGAAACATTTAAAGCGTTGTATAATGAATCCTTCATTTATTTTAATAATTGTTTCCACGCTAAAAAAAAATTGTACTGCACGCTACAACAATCTGAAATATCTTGTAGGTTCCGAATGGGTCCCAAAAAGGAACAACCTAAATATCCGTTTTAGGACTATAAACTGCCTTATTACTTATTTTATTTTGAATATAATTTTACGCGCCCCACGCTAGCTTTGTGCTCTAGTAGATAGTTCTTACTCGGAACACTACGGTGGCGTTATCGTTATATATTAGATATTGTGATCTTATATTGATTTGTGCCTCTACTGTTTTGTAAGCATTGTACTCACCATTCTGTATCTGTGCGACCTTTTTGGCGATCTCTCTCACGATCTGCAATCGCCACTTCTCAGCCTGTTGAAGGTCGTTGCACTCTGAGGCGAGGTAGGGCCGTCGCTCGCGTTGCCCGCCTGCCTCTTGCACTTGCGCCGCACGCCATCGCGCTAGGGTGGTCCTAAGTTGTTTTTGTAGTTGTGAAAGGAGAATATCATTGCAAAAAAAACAGATTCTTATCACTACGCATATCGTCTATGGATTCGGTATACAATTGTTTGATTGTTTGATTTTGACTGGCCCGTTGGTGTAGTGGTTAGCGCTCCTCACTGCAAAGCCAAAGGTCGTGGGTTCGATTCCCACCCAGGACAAATATTTGTGTGACGAACAGAGGTATTTGTTCGGTGTCTGGGTGTTAAATATCTATATAAGTATGTATTTAAAAGTATTTAAGTACTTTTATCAGTTGTCTGGTTACCATAGTACAGGTCCTGCCTAGTTTGGGATCAGACGGCAATGTGTAAGATGTCCCATGAAATTTAGTATTTATTATTTTTTAGTATTTAAAAAATAAGGAAACATGAGTTTTAAGCACTAATGGCAAGTGATAATCAATATCCATGAACACCTAATATATTTGATATTGCAATAATCTTGCCAACAGTGAAAAAAGAAGCCTCCGGCTGCCTCACTCATTCATTCACTTTATTCTGGTCTCATGTGAGATGATGGTACTAGAAACAAGCTGGATTCTTTATGTAACAGCTTTCTGTGACAAAATTGTATTGGTATGCATCAACTCTAGTATTATGTACTATACTATATTGATTGTTATTTAATTAATATTTATTATTGTATCGATACTTCGACGGTAGAAATTTCGTAAAAGCCCGAATAGAAACATTGTGAGTAGCCAAAAACTTAAGAAAAAAGCATAGCAAGCTCATAATTTTATTTTCTTTTGAATTTTAATAATTTCAATGGTTCGCATTATTACAAATTCATATTCATTTAGGGTAACACTGAAATCTTTGAATTTTAATAAAACTAATATTACAAAAGTGAAGAAGAAGGGAGATAAGAAAATACAACCAAAAGTAAAATGAAATGGTGGTTACGCCTATGTTCAAATACTTTTTGTAACATATCAAGGGCTTAATTACATTTTTTTTATTGCTTATTGGACGTAGCTAATGCAAATTAAGCAAAAATTAATAAATCATTAAGTTGCATAGATAAATAAGTGGCTCATGGGTCTAATAATTTAATGTTGCATGCTATTAGTAGTACACAATAGAATTTTACATAATACACTACTAATGCCTGGCTTTATATGTACAATATGTATATACATTTTGACTGCTACGAAATTTATAGAGATATTGTGGAAGCAGACTGATATCTAGGGCTTATTTAAAGATTATTTAAAAAAAACAAATACAAAAAATTGGAGCATTATAAATTTTTAAATTTAGTATTGCTGTTTCTCATGAATCAAATCTGTTTTGAAATGGTTTGTTAGTGTTTTACTAACAATTGTTAAACAAGAAATGGAATTTAAAACCAATTTGCATAAACATTTAAAAAACTAAATAATCCAAATATTTTAATTTTTCAAGTTCTGTATTTAATATTTGTTTTTTTTTTCTTGTTTTTGTTTGTGTTTAAGTTTTAAGTTAAATCTTTTTTTACCGATAGTTGTATATTTCTTTACGTATTTCGAATTTAAGCAATTGTAAATTTTATGTCAATGTTGTGTATGTCATAATTGGTCCTCACTTCAAATTTCCAAAGCTGAATGATTGGTTTATATAATTATGAATATGAGCACTGCTGATGTACCTTTTAAATAAATAAAAAAATGCCTCCTGCATTAGAGAATAATATCAATTTAGTGGTCTAAATTGCAGGGGTTTCCAACAACAAGCAATCAAGGACACAAAGCACACCCAGACTTAAGCTATTTGTAGATCTTACATACATTTGTCCCATGTGGGGTAGCACAAAGGCCGTTGGCGAGGTGACTACTAAGTCAAAAGAATGGATGGCTGTTTAAAGCCATTCATACTTTTCTTAAATTTTACCTATGCTGCCTAAATTATCTTGAATTTAACTATCTATTAGGAACAATAGCTAGACTAATGATGAAAATTGGATATTGTGGTTATAATTTTTCGAGACAATTGTTCCCCTTTGAAAGCTTTATATAGCCTTTAGTGAATTTACCTTTACATTGCCACTGTTTTATTCCGAGAAATTACTGAGCATAGATATACTCCATCCAGGTTGGACCTACAAGAGTGAAAATATTGGTTTTCTTATGTGGTAAGCAGTAAAAACAAAAAAGAAAGGGGCCAACAAGTTTATGGTGTGCATTACTAATGATTTAGTATAAAAATATATAATAAAAAATCAGAACATGGGAATCACTTAGGTAAATAGAACTTGACTCAGACATATATTTATTAAATCACATAAATAATATTGAATTCATGAATAGTAATAATATTGTATTATTCCCTACAGCCTCCTATTTGCCCTCACATCCTTTTTGATAAAATCAGTACAGATCCAGAACAAATATTATCATGACAGTGTTGAATAAAACTTTAATTATGATAGCAAGAAATGGAGCAATATGTAATAATATGAAGCAAGAAAAATATATTGTTCTAGAAGTTTATGTATATTTTTTTGCTGTAAAAATGGTTCAGGAACTGAAATAAAATTCAATTTTATTTATCTGCATTATTAAGTAATTTTCTCCAATCGTTGCTTTTACAACCTTTCTACTTTAAAGTATGTACAAGTTTTACAATAAAAATAAACTATGATTTGGACTTTATAACATTGTAACATGCATTATATTCTGTATTTAATCTAAATCAGAGATTCCCAAACTTTTTTAACTTATAGACCACTTTTAAAATTTTACTGATGTCGGTGAACCTGCTTCTACATCTCTACCATAATCCCCAAACTCATAAAAACATGTTAAGATTAGATCTAACCACACCCCTGATGGGTCTTTCATCTCATTCACCACACCTCGGTCACCACTTTGGGAATCACATATCTAAATAATATATTCAGGTATGTAAGACTTACATTGCTTTTTCTGCATTTCTTGCCTGTAATAGAAAATAAACATGTCAGTTCAATGTTCAGTGTCACTTAATATTATGATATAACAACATTATTGCAACCTAAAATGATTGCATATTATTTTTGTATATAACAATTTTTTAATGTTATTATGTTATTAAAAATGTTTCTTTAGGAAATAATCATGAGACCAACATATTGCACCACTGAAGGTAGGTAACATACCCGCAACAACATGGTATTTAAAATTACATGACATTTTATTACATGACAAATTGATAATTATAAATTAACTAATTCATAGCTGCCGGCACTGGGATTTGAACTCAGGTTGTTTGCGTATATTGAATTAAATATGAGCGCCCGAACACTGAGATACCACGGCTATTACTAGTTGGCAGTATAATAATAATCAATGCAATAGCACTAATAAAGGTTTGCAAAAGCGTCGAAAAGTTATATTTTTGTATAGTAATTTCTTGTTTGAAAATATTAAAGATTATTGAATAAAGCCAGTCTATGGATCACATTATTTTTTGGTTGTTGAACATGGACATATATAAATTTATTGGATGCAGTAACATTATAGCCAATGAAATCCATATTCTGAATTAAAATTTAAGAATTATAACCCATTTAAGTATTTTCTGTAAGCCATAAATAAATAAATACACTCATATGAACATTAACCTTACTTTCGTTTTTCAATCATAAATTCTATTACAAATCAAACAAGGTTTCAAATGGGTTATGTGTGTTTATTTTTACAAATCTGATTTATTTTATAAAATTTCATCAGATTATTTTTAAAAGAAATATACAATATTTTAACTTACCATGTTGCGTTTATGTCGTCTTTTCCTTTATTAATTTAAAAACTCTTTCCTAGGTTTCGATGCTGTTTAGTTACTATTATCGTAGATACTGTTATCGTTTTTCTTAGTAGTTGTTTTTGTGTAATTTTCAAGTACTAAAGTAATAACTTGTTTCTCTATTTATTTTACTTTCGTATGTATTGTCATTTGTCAACAAACTAATGCAAATGTCAATTGCAAATTGAAAATTAACCACAGAGTCAATTTTATTGCGTAGGCAAATAAAACCATTTAGTGAAATATAAACTATAATATTAATGTATAATTACTATGCTAATAACAATATTTTTTAATATGATACTATTACAATTGATTTTTTAGGTATACGCTGTTAACCCGATGGATTTTACGGCTTCTTCGAAAGAGGCCCTCTGACAGACTCGGAAACTGGAAAAAAAACAACGTAGCTAGTGCGTGAAGAAGACACGGTGACGCGCCGTTTGCTTCATTATTAACGAAAAGTAGTAAATACGGCTAACACAGGTGTCACGATGTGTTTCAAATGTCCGATTAGAAGAATTAATGAACCTCGTCTTGAATCACAATCGATAAGTAACTTAATCTTCTCCATGTTGTGACAGACTCGCATAGATATGCGGAGTGGCCCGTGGTGGTTGTTCTCTGGAAGAATGGCCGCTGTAGAACTTCAACTTTTCCCTGTGCACTGTAACGCATGGCAACTACTCAAAAATGTGCAGCAATCATCAGATTTGCCAGCACGATATTCTTGATAATCTTTCATTCGCAAGAAAATTACACCGTGCGAAACATTTCCTAAAAGGCGGCACAGCAACATTGTATCTTTCTTAGGCAGCGGAGCCACGTGCCTTACGTTTATACTAAGTGGGGGAGTGGGGTAGCTCTTCACTTTTATCCGGGATAAAAGACATGTATATAAGACTCCGAAGGCTCCGACCTTCACAAGAATCGTAAAAAAAAATGTGGAACGTTAATCGGCTCTGACTTGGGTTGCATCTGTACATACATAACATTTTTCTGTGGTAGACTTTGTTTGGAAAGGGATCACACCATTGTCAGTTATTTAAAAAGCATTATTGTGTTCTGAAAGATTTAACTGAGTGGACTTACAAGTGAAAGGACTAACAACTAACACTGTATTTCATTGTGCTATTATAGCCAAGATTGATAATTACCATCGGGCAGGCAACCAACCGCGTGTCACTTAATTTCATAATAAAAGTTAAATAGTTAAATAATAATAAAAAAAAATGTTTATGTAGAGAGCCGTGGTAGCTCAGTGTCTGGGCGCCCGCTTTTAATTCAATATACTCGAGCAACCTGAGTTCAAATCCCCGTGCCGGCACCAATGAATTTGTTAATTTATAATTAACAATTTTAAGTGCTGATTTACCACGTGCTCGACGGTGAAGG
>DWHQ01001249.1:0-11212 GCA_018247955.1 Eurytides marcellus marcellus | reverse complement strand
TGTCTGTCTTTTGAGTCAGCGAAGAGGTAAATGACTTAATAAATTTACATAAATCACAATAAGGTCAAAAATGAATCTAACTTCCCTATGAATCTAGCAGTAAAAAATTACAATTCTGTTTTCCAAATTGTGGATATTGATATTTTTGCAGATTCAATTATATAATTCAAGAAAAAAGTTTATAAAGCTTTGTCTGTTGTTTAATAGCAGAAGGGTATCCGCATTCCCTATTATCAACCACATTATTTTTAATTTTTTAAATTTTAATTTAACCTAATGCCAAACAATTTAGTTATTCGATTGTGATTGTTTTTTTCATCAATTTTTAAGGTAAGATCACTTTATGTACTTAGTTGGTTTGTCTTTATTTAAATAAATAAATATTTTTCGTTGTTTAACTAATCTGCATTATGTTTATTGATAAAATATAAGTAAAATAGGTGTCGAATGGCGTTATCAGTTATTCTACCTTAAAGTGGTAAAGTTCAACGATTGCTGTCATTGTCTCGAAAAACATTACGGGGTTAGGTGATAGGCCACCAAGGATATCTCCCTTGTGTGAAGAGCGAAGGTATAGCCATACAGTTTGTTTAAAAGCCTGCAAGGTACTGTTCTGTTCCGTCATGCCCCTGACTTGTTTATCCCGTCACTTAATTTCATAAAAAAGGTAAAAAAATCTTGATAAAGTTTAAAGATAGAGTCTTGGTAAAGTAGGTAGGTATTATGAACGAATAAAGTAGAATATTTTTCCAGTGGCGTAATATACTTAAGGTCAATGAGTTCGTCAGAATTTAATGAATGTCTGACATATCACTGTGCACTCGTATTCTATATTCGCAACTAAAACGCAACCGGCGCTGATTTTATGAGCACTTGCTTGTGGCCGGTCAAATTTTTACATTCATCAGACTTCTGTGTAAATATTTAAAGAACTTTGGACGCTGAAAGCGAGCAATATAAAGCAGACGCCGTCTTATTTACGTTTACGCGAAGGCGTGAGAAAGTTTTAATAGCGATTCACCGAATCTTGTTTACACGCCGATACGAGGGAATTTTTCCCGAGTCCGTTGCGGAATCTTGTTTGTTTTTATCATTGAATGAGATGGATTTAGAATCAGGGAAATGTATATGAGTAGATATTTAGCTTTACATGTGTGGTTACCAGAATTTCCACTTATACCGTTTATTTTATACATTATCTACAATAAGCGTTATTTAATAGGTGCATAAATAAAACAACAGAAAATCAAGATTTCGGTATTAAATACAAAAGTCGCGCATAAATAATTTTATCTCAAACATTTCCGCTCAAGACTCCAATTTCTTACATAAATAGCGGTTTACCTAACAGTAATAAAAAATTGTTATTTGCCCTTCGTATTTTACGAACTTGGTCTGCATAACAAGTAAAATAAATGTAGGATACTCACAAACAAATTTTTCTAACTAAGATTTCTTTCCATAAGCTCCATTAAGGTTTTATTTTAAAGAATTATACCCTAGCGATAAAAATCGTTGTTTAATTACTATTTTAAATTTAATAATTTAGAACTATCACTTTCCAGAACTTGCACTTTGTACATTTTGTTTTAGCAAATATAAATAGTTTCACCTAAGACCTAATCGTGATGATTTCTTTCAACAGGAGCTTACTGTCACCGATGACACAGTTTTGGAAGAGCACAGTGAGGATCCAGCTCTAGTGCACATGAGGCTTCTTGGAGATGGAGGTAAAGTAATAATTCTTTCTTATAGACATATCTTAAAATCCTATGTACCTTGGACAGTGCGAGGAAAGGAATGAAAAGTAAAGTTAAGAGACCTGAATAAACATCTTCAGTTTGTTCTAACATTTAGAATCCAAAACGATCCAACCGAGAGTAGGAAAACTTTTCTGAAGAGGAAGATATATTATTTGTTATTATACTTTTGGTTTTATTCGCTGTCAAATCGAAATAGAACAAAAAATCACAATTTTCTTGAAGGATTCTATTTTTAAAAGTAGTTCAGCAATTTACGACCCGATTAAAATCAAAACGTTCAACTCAATTCCAATCTACTACCGTTAGTTTTCATTTGTTTATTCTTTCTGTTATAAAGTTAGTACTCTTAAGTAATATTTTATTTTCAAACTTCGTTGTTCTATTACAATTTTCTTCCCTTTTTTCTTTACGATTGGTTTAATTTATTGCGCTTGTTTTGTTAATGTGAGATAATTATAATAACATAACAAGCTCTTTTGTCAACTCACAAGTGTTAATAAGACGTACGTACTTTACGCATATAAAGATTTAACTATGAAAAAACTGAAGAATCAATTATTCTCATGTCAAATATCGAAATATACTCGTAATGTTCTAATTTTTCTACCCCATAGTGTGTCAAAAGTTTTCATTGCTCAACTATTGGGGCACTGTTTAATTTATACGTATTACGATATTACGATAAGCACGACTGGTTGTTTGTTTTCATAACACTTTATTCGGTGGCTGTTCAACGTTTTAACGGCCGAGTTGGTTTAGAAGAGTTGCGTTTGATTACGTTAGAGTCGTCGGTAGTGATTCAGTCGTTGCGTAACCGACTGAGACGTCGACTGTCAACTGTAAATGTCTGTTGTGACCATCCGCAGAACAATAACGTCCGGGTTCACTCGTTCACTTATATGATTGTATATTATTAAATCTTGATTAACACAATGGAATCGGAACGTGAGGACAGATGCGACGGTACGTGATTAGATAATTTCTTTCAAAGCATGATTTTGCACAATAAAGTTTTTTTAGTAATTTTTACAATTTCTCTTTAGTCGAATATATGTCTCTTAGATGTATTACGTTTGTGCATTCATAAATTCCATTTAATGTTTTTATTACATTTTTATTATATGATTGATCGTATATTTAAACACAAGACGACCTTGTGAAATTTCAAGTACTATCTTTATAAGCTAATAATACGTTTATTAAATATTATCAATGAGACATTTGTTTTTATTAAAATCTGAAGTATGTATATAATACATGCACAGCTAAAGTTAAAAGATTTCATATTATATTATTAAGTTTGTTTTTTAAATCTTCATTAAATAAATCGAAATTGACTTAAACGTCTACGTCTCAAAAAACATTATATAATGAGTTTTACGTAAGTCAACAGTTTGCTCGGTTCAAGTTCGGCTGGATCGTTAGCCCGAAGGCTGATTGAGTTATAAAAACGGACGTTTTCTGTTATCGAGGTTTTGGCGCGTTTTATTCGGCCTTTTGTGGAAGTGGAATAGGATTGTCTATCAGATACCGTTTCCTCTTTTGAGGTGAAAATCTCTTTTAATGTTGTCCATTTATTGAGGTACGTATTTAGTTATTAGATTTCTTTTGAAACAAGTACAGTTTAACAGCGTTTAGCTTTAGATATGATATTATACAATTACACTACATGAATTACATATTTAGATTACGTTCGAAGAAAAAAAAATTTTATTCCTGTAGTTACTTTGTTCTGATGGTGAAAAGGAATTAGTTAAATCATTTACATATTAAATATAAGGCATTAGACTAGCGAAAGTTTTGAGGTAGATTTAAACGACATTTAAAAACATTTAAATTTTATTGTATTTGACGTCGTAGGAATTGCATTGCCCATAATAACAGAACAGTTGACTGGTTGAGAGTAGAAAACTATATTATAATGCAATGTTTCAGCCTTTGTATTGTAACAAGAGATGGCACAGACGGAGCTAGACGTCGGTGTTAGTGTGTGCATAATTGGATGCAAGAAGCCATACGAAACATAGTAGTTTATCCCCGCTTTACGTGTCATGAGGGAATATCAGAACTGCATGCATTTTTCAACATTCAGCATAATTTTGACCATTTTTTAAGATATCATCACTCTACCACTTATTAAATTAACAACCTAAACATTGACAACTTTTAATGTCAAAGGCATCTTTGTAACTTTATGGCATAAAAATTTTGCTTAGTTGGAAATGTCTAATCTATGACATCAAAATATGATCTAGTTACTGCAAATTCTGTCCAATAACTCCATAAAATGACAAAACACCTCATGGTTATTATAATTTTTATAGTTTATTTTAAGAGATGGATGGTCTGATAAAATTTAAACGGATTCGTTATAGAAATTATTGAATTAAAAGGTTTATTTGGAAATTGAGCCATTAGTAGATCAGTAATTCTCATTAATATTAACTGGACATTTAGCAAACTAACAGAGTGTGGTGGAAATGGGTCTTAATTGCATATGAATAAAAAATAAATATGAATCAGTGACACAAATACGATAATATATTGCGGATTTAAAACTAACATTTTGTTGTCGATAGGACTTGCTTATACTGTTTTTCAATTTATAATTTCATACATGTTTTCCCCATCTTTGTTTTGCGTCAATTGTAAATCCGATTGTAGTTTTTTCTTTTAAATATTACAGATAATGTCCTTGTCTATTTTGATAGGATCGATATAAATCTCAGTAGCTCAATATGTTTCTCTTTTGCTATTTTAACTTCCAATGTATTTTTAACACGTTAATATAAAAAACTTAATAAAAATTATGTTAACAAGAATAATTTCAATTATATTCTTAGTTATAAGTGTTTACCTAAATATGGACTTAGTTCATTGGACACAAATTACCGAAAATGTATCTAACCAAATGATCTGCTCGTGAACAGAGTAATAAGTTACTCCTCTGGAAATTATAAACTGTTTTCAGTCTGATCTACATAAGCGTTATCCTATTAGATATCATTAGCTCGTAAGCTCGACCCTTGGTTATCCGTCGTTGTAATAATACTTAAGTATAATAAATACCTTTTGCATTGGGAATGTATTACACTAGTAACGTATTGTTATTTATAAAATAAAATCATTATATAAAAAAATTATACTAAGAATTATATGAGTCATTCTTTATTTTTCTTTGATGACAGGCGTTTATATAAACTTGAAGGTCACCCAACAATGTGAATTGATAAAATTAACTTTGTTCCAGTAATCGAGTCCATTATGAGGGGCGAAGTAGTAGGCGTGATGCCGAGAAGGTCTCGCTCCAATCTCCAAGTAAGTCTCCTAATGAATACGATAAAAGGATGAATTAAGCAATCCATTTGACAGGTTAAACACATGCCCTATGTTCTTACCTTCAGACTCTTTCTTAATTTAACTTTTTTTTCCATTTTGAAAAAGTTGTATTGTTGTATTGATATCACAAGATTATCCATCTCTGTATCTTAATTTACCGCTTAGAAGTAATGTGTAAGCTCTATTGTGTTCTGGTTTGATGGCCAATGTTGGCAGCGTAATAATGGGCAAGCTCGAACTGATAAGTACCACGATCTCATAAAAAATCGGCGTTAAAAGGAGGTGTTTGCGGTGTCTGGTGAGTGAGGTGGCTGGTGGCCCGCCTCCTCCCTCCACCTTCCTTTTACTCCCCTTTTCTGCCTCACTTTTTCAAAAATTCCCACCTTTCCGACCGGCAACGCATTTGCAAAACGTTCGACATTGCAAACGTCCATGGGTAGCGATTATTGCTTTCCATCAGGTAGCTTGTTTGCACGCCTATTCCACAATAAAAATCTTAAATCTTTAAATCTTTGGATGACGAGCGCAGCGCAGGGCCAAGCTGTGTGGCACTGTGTTGTGATCGACAGGTGTGCTTATCTATTATCCTTTTAGAAAAAATAATATTTGAGTATTAATGTACAATTTTTCATCACGTTTTTTATAAATTCGCTCTTTCTAAAGAAATATCCATGCTGAACCCAATTAAATTTTTGGGGTTAGGTAAATGTCCGTTTTTATTAATCACGCGTCTGACATTTTATACTTAAAAGCTGCGCCTACGTGTAATGCATTACTTACTATTAATCAATCTCTTTACGACATCAATAAATGTCATTTGTTTTCGCGAAAACCGTGTATGCGGTCTTGTTTGTGCGTGACCTTTTCTCGGGTACGAACGCGCCCATTTTGACATTTATCTTATTAAGACGCCAAGGTGACTAAGTCGCTTCAATGGCATAATTTAATCTCCTCGTTTTTTTATGTTTGCCGAATGCTCGTTGACAGTTTGACCTTGCTCGTTCTTTTTTTAGTCGTGCAAGTTCAACGAATGGAGATGCGCTGCATATTTAATGTGGAATTCGTTACGTTATCACGTGTGATTTTTTTTTTTGACTAGTCAGGTAAGACAACACTTAACTCTCGCACTGTGAAAAAATTCTTGTGTCACAACTGGATATATGGTAATATCATATCATACGATACGATATAGTACAGGTGGATCATGTACCATGTATTGATTACTCTCTCCCGGGTATATTTTGATGCGCATACCAATTGACTACCATTTAAAGCAATCTGATCTTCAAATGAGTGAACATAGTTAAAAAAAATATCAGTTACTTACAATCCTTCGTTCGTCATTCGATCTTTGATATTCAAGTAGAACGGCGTTGCTCGGCAAGTTGCGACAGGTCGCCGTCTGACGCATGCTCCGAAATTAAACTGAACTCGCGCGGGGTTTGAATCCGCTATATCTGGTGCGGGCGCACTTTGTTTATTTTGCCCGTCCCCCAATGGTTGCGGACGATGACGAACGACGTATAAATAAGTCAAGCGCCTGCCGTGTACTTCTATTTTTGCGGGGCACTTTGCGAGATTGTCCGCCTTTCCAATTATATCACTTTCCAATTAGTCTTACATGTTGTCGCTGCTGGCTGTATGTCTAGTAAAATAGTTTCTCACTAACTAAAATTGTTTGTGATATATGATCCATGGTTCGACGAATTCATTTAAAATACTTAGTATATTTTCCTGAATGAAATAAAACGTAACAAATGAGGACAAGTTTATAATAACAAAAAGTTCGTAATAAAGTCTGTAGTTGTGGACAGGAAAAACACGTTACGTCAGGTGAAGGTAAAGGTCAGTTAAATAAAAAACTTAAAACTTAGTTTGTGAGTCTGTCACTGTGTATCGACTATAAATGTTTTCTTTTTCAGTTGATTGTTTCACGTCCAAAGACTGCTATTGAAAAAATATAATAAAAAAAATTTACTATAATATTCACCATGCACGCAACTTGTGGTTTCTGCTAAAAAGTCTTAATAGTCTTAGCGATATAAAGCCGACGTGTATATGTGAATTTTGCTATTAACTTTTTATTTCAGATTTAACGCACGCAAACATATCACTACTAATAAAATAAATGCGAAAGTGTTTGTTGATTTCTTTCTCACACTTTGTTTTGATTATCTGCATAATGGTAGCTTAGGTTATCGTTGCTATAAAAGTTATACGAGTAAGGCTATTGTTTGGCAATAGACTAAATATCTTGAAAAATTATCCATTTCCCTGCCTCAATAGAAGTTGCTTTGAGATTAAATAAGCTGTACCGTAGGAAGATAGTAATCAAAGAGTTTTAGTAAGAATAGCTGCGATATATAGATCTTTCGGATTACTCAGTTTGTACCACCGAGCTCATTTAAATACCGGACCGTTTAAGTTTTTGCCAAAGTTCGCCCCTACATTGTTCCAAACTTGACACGAGTGTTTCCTGGATGTTTGCTCTAGCTTCGGAAGCTTCGAATTCTCCCAAGTTTACCCCTAAATCCAATTAAAACCGTCTGATAGAGATAAGAGGCTTAATTAATTTCTAGATATTACGTAAGCGCGTTTACTTTGTGTACGCTTCGCTTCGGTTTAATTATTTGTGCCTCAATAACATACACGCTATGGGTCAATGAACAAGTTTTCTAGAAGTACGAATCTATTTTGGTAAAATTATTCGTTTCTATTAGACTTCTGCTCCTTAATCAGTAATGGTACTGACCTTTAACGTTATATATGTTCCATATTTTTATAACAGTTACAATTAGTACAAACGGATGTATTGTTTTTTAAATCAATTAAACATCCTTAATTTTGAGAAAGGAATCATAGAATAAACACGAATACAAATAGGTAATGGGATACCCGAATATTAATATCCGTGTAGGGTATAAACAGGATAAATATTGAAAATAACTCTTGAAACTGATAAATTTTGCGCTATTTTAATCTAACTTAAAATAAGATATGTGCGAGAATGTGGCTTTGACCACGAATTTTATTACCTGTTCTTTTTTGGATAGCTTTAAAATCTGCAAAACAAAACTTGGCATTATCTTGAACAAAGCACAATAAGAGATAATAGCCAAATACTTTATAGTGTTTTTATAAAAATATAAACAAATACTTTATAGTGTCTTTATATACTTTATAGTGACAACTGTTATAAGATTTCAAGTTTAGCGAAGTTAAAATATTTTAATTCAATCAAAGAAAAAGACACAAAGTCGTTTATTGCTAAAATTCACTGGATCATTCACTAAAAGAGAAGAGAGCTTTATTTTATGCCCCGGCTCCAGACGAAGGTCCTACAGGACGCAACCTCAAGGTCGAGCGTGATCCACACTAAGTACGCCACCCACCAGATGAAATTATCCTTGACTTGTTACAATTTACCTTCAGACGTATCCATTTCAATCGTTATCTTTGTTCTAGGTATGTTTAGCATACTTTCTCTCACTATCTTAACACGAACATCATGTATTACGATGCAGATATTAATTTAAAACCGAACGTGGTTAAATATACTAACATAAGATATTAAATTAAATAATTTATAAAGGAGGAAAATGAGGATTTATTGTTCCAATTATCACTAGAAACCGTTCTTATTATAGTATAAATAAATATTGTATATTGTGTACCAAGTAGATCGCAAACATTGTATTATAACGAACAACGGTACACTTATAATATGCTCAAGGAGTGTTTTACGTATTTAAAATACAACAATCGTATCGAAAGATAAAAAGGAACAACCCGTTAACTCGCTACCATCGAAATTACCAGTGTTAAAATTCTAATATTATCCAATTCTATCCGGTATCCAATTTGTGGAAACTAGCATTTCCAAGAATTAGGTATTCCGATGAAGCTTTATAGAGCCACATAGGCTAAAAGCATCAACATCAGTTAAAATAAGATAAGATAAATTCTAATATCCACATTTCTTCTGCTACGTTTCCAATCTATCGAAATAGGTTAACGTTCGACGATTTGCTTGAAACAAAAGACTCGATATTTACATGAACACAAAGAAAAGACGACTGCTGTCGTGCGGCGACCCATAACGGCTACGAGGCGTTACGCATTACACATTATGCAAACAAAAAAGTCAAAATACTTGGAGCGTAACGACCGTTTTTATATGTGGGATTAAATATAACGATAAAAGTATGATTATGTATTAGTTTTACGAATATATGTGCTCAGAAAGTCTTAGTCTTAAAAAGAATTTTGGAAAACATTTTTATTTGGTTTCTTACCGTTACTTCGTGAGGAAGTGTTTTTGTTAGTTCATCCTACTTCTCGACAATAATCGATTTGAATGATTTTCATGTCGCGATTTTGAGGTTAAGATGACTTTCGGAAACTAAACTCGGAAAAATGAAAAATTAAATCAAATTGATTCGGATTCGAAGGCCGTGCGAACCTCGCCGCGAGACTAAAAATTAATAAATTATCGAGGCGTGGTTATAATAACATTGCATTCGCATATTCATGACATTGATTACACCGACAGTTCTATTCTTCACCTTAAGGCGGGCACGTTTTCCTGCCCCTTTTTATTCATCATTCGCGTCAGGCAGGTTAAACGCGTCTACTAGCTGATAAAAGAGGTTTGTTTAAATATCGAATTATACATCTGGCACGTGTCCAATCATAGTAACCACCATTTGCTGTTTATATTTTTTAAAACATCACGTATCGGTATACCTGGCTGAACGCAATTTGGTAAGTCAAAAGAAAATTGAACAAGCAATATAATATTCCACTAAACAAGTTATTTAAGATAAATAACTTGTTTAGTTCAACCAGTTTACAAATATGAGTTTGCTCTTTGAAATGTATAATTTAAATTTACTTAAATTATACCGTGATACGAGTACAACTATATTCCCTGTTAAGCCCAGCGCCTAAATAGCCATTTACTCGAGTGTTAAACCTGTCAGTATAAATCGAGCGCATTCCGATGTCGTTCACCGATATTAATTTGCTAACACGACAACGCAAATCCGGCGGGCGGAATGATGCGATTAAACGGAAAGGGTGTTTCGTCTCGTCCACCGACCCCTTTTCTCCACGCAAGCTCTCACCCCGCACCAAATAAACAATTCATCTCCACCATGTGCGATGCGATAACGGAAGCATTATAAATGCTAGTGAGTATCGATTCGGTACTACGTGAATCGTGATTAATGTCCAACCCTACAAGTGTTCTATAAATAACCTTTAAATTCTGATTCGAATATGTAATACAAGCACCGGTGTTAAGAACAATTCGTGCGTTCGTGCACGCTGTGAATAGTGATGCTTTGGTTTTGTGATGATTTATAAGGCCCCATTTATTCGTGTTCGTTTAATTTCAAAGCTTGCCTAATAATAAAAAATAAGAGTTTTTATTTTCGTCCAGTACTCTGACAAACTTATGTAAAATTCGATGATATTGTGACGTCATAAGTGGTAGGATTATTTTGAAGTGCCCGCCTGAGTTTGTACCAGTGCATCGAGAATTATTCTACCGCATTACTGTGCTGCCACAAACCGGAACACAGTTGTGTTCCGGATTCTTTTAATCCGGGATTAATGTTGTCAGCATAACTACTGGGGGTAGAGGTAAAACATCATATATTTGTAACTCTCTGTGTCTTGGCAAGTGTGTCGCTTACCATTAGGCACAAAAATAGCTCGTTACTTTATCCCCTCAAAATAAATAAAAAGGTAAAGTTTTCGAGTAATGGGACTTATGACAGAGGATTATCTTAAAAGAGAAAAAAGACGTCGAGAGGATCCAACCATATACAAATATAACAAAATGTTTCCAAGGTACCGGTCCCTTTGTCATTTGATAAATTATATCTTGAACAATGTTTGGTTTGACATTGTCGTCATGTTTCTAAATTAATGTTTGTATTGTTCCTTTATTTTTCCAATGTTCCGAACAAAAGACAAACAATTTCTATTGCTTGCGATTTACGAAAATAAAGTAGATTGGGTATCCAATGTAAATATAGTTGCGGATTTAACCAAAATTCATTTTATTTATGTTGCGGTATTGCGTAATTATTATTATCTAATAT
>DWHQ01001248.1:0-11214 GCA_018247955.1 Eurytides marcellus marcellus | reverse complement strand
ATAGAGCCACATAGGCTAAAAGCATCAACGTCAGTCAAGATAAGATAAGATAAGCTAAGAATCCTGTCTCTAGAGCAACGACAGAGCAAGAATATAATAGAGAGAAAATTAAAGAAGATACCGCAGAAACTCGTAAAAATATAGATTAGATCAATCCAAAACCGCTTGCAATCGGTAATAAGGACACTACTTATAAAAAAAACAATATATGAAAACTTTAAAACAAAATAAGTATTTTGGTTACATTAAATCACAGGATCTTATAAATTCTAATCAAAAGTCATCCTGTTGTTAACGCAGGTTTTATGTCCTCGAGTTTAGTATACATAGACGTCATGAATTCTATTCTCAACGTAAACATACTTATTCATTAGGCATTTTCATTTCATTCGACGCGTACGGCGGTCCCTTAGAAAATTTAAAATGTAAATAGCAGTAATGATCCAAAACAAACTCATTTTGTAATGAAAGAACTCGAATTCATTTCTGTAGTAAATGAAGTCATAACAAGACTGAGACTATTACTTGATGAATAAACATTTTATTTGCCTTCGAATGCTTAGTTTTATATGAGAACCATTGACGACGGTACGGTACCTTCGTTATATATTGACATTTATTGGTTGGTTGAATTTAAAATAGCGTTATACATTGAAATTTGTATTCCATTGATTTAGATCAGGACAAGATCATGTTAAGGGTTTAACTCTGCTAGTCCATTGATGAAGCCTGTAAGAATCAAATGGGAATTGTTAATGTTGAAGTTTTCGTAAATTACCGTATTTTAAAATAACTCCATTTATCAGTACATATTTATCATTCACACAGTATTACACTTAGGACATAACGATAAAATAAGTTGTTCTTATAGCTAAAGCATAATATTAATTTTATTTCAATTTTATGTCACCTATTATAATATTTTGAATAGGTTTCAGAAACAAAACAAAAACATTGAAAATAATCTATTTTAAGAAATTTATTAATTACTATCAATAATTCAAACGAGATCTATTTAGTTTTTTTCTTTATACTTTCACCAATATAGATTGGTAAGTGCATATGTTCACCTTTTTCCCGAAAATGATAGTTTATTCAATAATATCATAACGTGTTTAATTTAAAATGCAACTTTTTTTTTTCTTCTTTTAAAAGCGCAAAATCATAAATTCAAATATTGTCTTTTGTTCTAGCCATGTATTCGAGCACGCGTAGGTGTTGAAAAGACGCCATCTAATGAAACGAACTGTCCGTATCGAACGGCTATCGAAATAATTGTTTGAATTTATCTCCAAGTTGTTTATGGCCCGGTTAGGAATCTCGCATAGTGATTAAGCAAGATTGTTACAACATTCCCGATAGGGCACAGAGGCAGGAAAAAAAGCACGAGATATAAAACCCAGTGAACATCATGCAAACTGAGATCCGGTCTCAAAATTAATTGAATAAACCTTAATTATAGACGCCCGTATGAATAATATGAATGGAGTTGTAGCGTACGGACAATCATAAATAACGGACGGTCATATCTCGAATTAAGTTGAGCACCGCAAGCTGAGCTCACCATTACTCTTCATAAGACGTCGTACTCATCTAATGATTCCCAAAACTCCGACTACCGAACTAATAAACATCAATCAAAGGCCGGGGCATTAATAAAACGTATCAATCACGCTATTGTCTATAACGAATCGGATTTTATGCAAACAGGAGAAACAAGAAGGCGGGCATTAAAAATTGAAGGGAATAACGTTTGACGTGTACCTACTGTGCAATATAAGGAGGAATCGATTAGTCATTATTTGATTTAGTTCGGCGAGCTGCTCCGGCCCCTGGGGTGCGGCGGCGGGGGGCACCCACGAGCGCTGCTCTTGACTCTTGCGGTCGTCATCAGAGGAACCTTCGACACTTTATATATGGTGCTTATGGAAATAGATGACTATCTATATTGGACTTTACATGAACTATAACTACTCAAATTTTTACCTCTACAGATGCATTGCTACAGTGTTTATTAACATAAAAGGAACTTTTTAATTTATGTTTAAACTTCATTGTTGATTCATTGAGAAAGATGAAATGTTTTTAATAAGCTTTTGTTTTGAGTTTAAGTATCTTTAAGAAGTAATTAATGTACGGTACCAAAGAATTGCAATAAAAATGAATAGGAGCCATATTGCAAAGCGAGACTGCTTGCATTTATATACTCGTACAGAAGTAATAAAACATCGAGGGGGGTTAATTATGAATAAGCAAGTCGGTCTTAACAAGTAAAAAACATATGTGAACTCAATGCAACATAATTTACCAACTTTACATGCTCATTTGTGATTAGCCGGCGCGAAAGGGCAAATCCTGCATTAAGATAGGTAATGAGGTTAAATTCGTTGCTTAATTCCACAATGCATTAAGACAGACAGGGATGTAAAGCAATATGTTTTCTACAATGTTCCGATAAAGCTCTTATTGGAAATAAATCTACAGAACATGCTGACGAAAGTGCAGTAGAGAATTATGAACAAAAAGGTGAAGCACTTAACGTGGCAATACATAAACTGAACTCTATGCGTGTAAGCAATAAAGTCGATAATGTAAGCGATGCAGTTAATGAAAGGAAGAAAGAAGTTAACGATGGATTGTGTGGTAAGCCGGCACCCTGCTGCCGCGGACCCCAACCGTGTCTATCACGGACAAGACATCGATTAGTGATCGAGTGAATTCAATTGCCCGTCGAGACACGAGCCGGTGCCGTCGACGGATCGGGCATACGAATCGTATTGTTCGATTTTCGAAAAATTTGCATTTTAAGAACGGCCACGTCAGCGACAACGCCGAGTCATCTGACAAATGAAAAGGTACCGATCGATCTCTGATATCGAAATGCGTTGAACGTAAGCCCCCCCTGTTGTAATATGATTACTGTCAACTGGATTCTTGAAGGTTTACTTTTCTCTTTTTTTCTCGCATGCAACACGTCGATTTGATTATTATTACGAGCTTGACGTGCCTCGCAAAGGACTCCTTTTTCCAGATGACTCGATTTGTAGCCACTTATATTTCAAGTATTTTGTTCATCCTACTATCTTCTGTAGTTGATTAAACCTTGAGCTTACGGTTAGGCTTAAGCTCTTCTCCATATAATACATATATATCCAATTTATTTGACTAAAATCTGTCAAGCAAGTTTAACGCATCAGTAACATTTAAATGAAGATCACTGGTGTTCAAAATAGCTGCAAAAGCATCCGAGTGTTTGTAGTATTTATTAATTCCAATTCCAGTGACCCATTTTTATATTTCAATTGACACTTATTACAACTTATTATTATTTGCTTTGCTAACAGATTTATAATAATTTTAATAGCACTTGATTGTTTTGCCCGTCGGTTGCGTGCAAGGGTTTCTGTGTAACAGGAGAGTATCACGCGTGCGTGGCACGTTTTTCAAACATTTCACGTTTATTGGTCTAAGTCATGACATCAGCGTACGAAGGTGGGAGCTAAAAAAGCTCCGGCTTCGGCGTCACGTATATCACGCTATGAGCAAACAAAAGGTTTATGACCCGGTAGTCGAGAAGTTTGAGCTGTCGAGTGGCCTGGTATAGTATTTATTAAGTTTTTTTGTAACCTAACTTTTTTTTACTGTTTATCTAAAAGTTTTGTTATTACTGTTGTCTTAATTATATACTATTATGTAATGTCAGTTTAAACCAAATAACGTAGAGTAGACTCAGTAAACTCCTAATTTATATACTTTAAAGCGAAGACATTTTTCTGCCTAATCCAGACAACACTGGCTTTGAATGGAATAAAATACAGTATCAATGAACAATTATTATTACGTAAATACCATCACAACATGTTAAATTTTTCAGATATAACAAGATCGCTAATAGACGCATCATATTCTATCGATGTTCATAAATAAACTAACAAATTAATGAAGGTTAATATAAAAAAGGTTAATTGAATATGTTCAATATAAATGTATAACAGCAAATGTATATTTATACGATTTTATAATTCGCATTCTCTACACAGTAGGACTCCTACTGTTAATACAATAAAGGAATTTGAATAGCGTCATTAATAATAACGTGGTTCAACTGCTATACCTCGCCTTTTCCGTTCTTAAACCGGCGCCTTTATGATGTTTTGTACCCTTTGATCATTTGTGTATTAATAGCTTTTGATGTAATATACAATAAAAACTAAAAAGTATATTGGAGAAATATTTTTTATTTTAAATATTTAGGTACGGATTTATTTATTAACTTGAAGCAAATCAAATGTATTTTTTGTATGAGTGATTTACAAGTGATTTTTATATATAGTGAATTCAGGCGACTGTTTATATCTTCTTTTCTTTGCTAAAATTATACAATTTATTATCTGTCAGAAATATACGATTGGAGCGTCAGTTTTCTTGAAATTCTGAGCATCGAGATTTTTGTTGACAACGCTTACTCAAATACCCAAGCCATAAACGCTGGTGTCCCACAAAATTGCAGCACATTCGTAACATTTCTCACAATTCAGGGCCTTATATACCGACCGGGGATATATTTCTTAACCGACGACGAACACCGGAAAAAAAATTGAGCTGTATTGCAATATTGTTATACTTATGTTATACGGACTTCTATTATACTAATATTTTCTGGTGTTTTATTCATATTTTGAATTATTTACATTGTTTTCTATCAAAACGATTACACGGACTTTACTAATAATTTCTGGTGCTTTATTAATATTTTTAAATATCAACTTTATTTTGTATCACATCTTCTTAATAAGGCTTAATAATCCACCTTCATTCAGAGACAACAATAACCAGATGTGAATCACTTAATCTGCACTTGTCTTTGGCCGAAAATATTATACGCGAATATATACATATTGCATGTAGTAGTGTTTTCTTGTAAAACATACAAGATAGTACTATTGCATTATTCTACCATATCTTATCTTGACTGACGTTGATGCTTTTAGCCTATGCGGCTCTATAAAGCTTCATCGTATCACAAAAATTTCTACCGCTAATTATTCTAATTATTGTACCGCTCAGCAGTCATGCAACTTTACGTTTCAGTTCGAAGAGCAATGTTGCCAACATAATTGCTGAGCATAAAGATAGACCATCTTATTGTATTTCATGGTGACGAGCATAGTGCTGTAAGACGAAGTTTTGAACTAGTGTAGTTTAAAATACTACATGGTGATGTATTTTTATCGGCAAGTGCTTACCATCACGACTCGATCTCGTCAATTTATTTAATAAAAAAAAATATTTTTAATCTGTACTGTATTTCCTACTTATTCTTTTTTATTTTTGTAAGGATTAAAAGCGACGTATTCTCCAATTAATCATAGATTATTAGATAGATCATAATAGATTGCAAATATAAGTGGTTCGAGCATGTCCGAAGTCCAATTAGCAAAAAACGTGGCACGATAAAAAGCAAAGCGCTCATTACCCGTACCGTCTCGCTAATCCGTTCTCGTTCTATTTATAATCTGTTAACACATCGTGAACTATTACCCGTCCGGATGGCCGACGACATGTTTTGATCAATCCATGCGTGGTAATCGATTTAATTGAGATAACGACGCACCACGAGAGCCGGGCGCATCTTCAGATAAACAAATCAGTTTCGGTTTGCCTCAAACTCGGCCGTTCGTGGTTTCCATCGAAAATTAATTAATTAAATGAAAAGAAAAAAAAATCACAAACATTATATGAGTTCGTTTCATTACTATTTCAATGACAACGATATAGTTTTTACGAATAGTTTTACGAAAAATATACGAAACTTTTTAGACATATTCATATAATACTGGATTTTGCCTAGTTCCACATGGTTAATTTTTAACACGCCAAATTTTTAAAGAACGTTAAAAATCATTCCTAAGAACTATGTCGGTGTCATTCAACTAGTAATGAAACTAATTTATAATGTTCGTTAGTTCTCTATTTTTTTCGGGAGAAAAGGACTCTACATTGCTCTCCATCATGCAAACGACACCTGTGCCTGCGTTTGTATATACAATATAAATTAAATTTCAGATTTATTCCAGTACTATAAAATGGATTCATGTCCACCCATAGATTTTTCATACATTTTAAATGATATCTAACATAGTTTTGTCAACATTTATTGAAAGAAAACAACCATAGTATAAGGGATGTCCACTGCTGGCCTCAAGCTGTTTCCGCCGTTGAATGCCGACTTGCTTGGACGTACCATGACCTCAAAAAAATTTCATAATTTACACTTTGTCATGTTGGTAACCATTGAGGTAACCAAAGACTTTTCATTTTTATTAACCATTGGTAATATAACTTTGATCCTATTGACCGCTCCTAGATATCAATAACATTTCGAACATATCTATTAAGAACAGGGTATCATATAATAATCAATAATTTTATTTTTTATTTATACGAATAGTTACAAAAAGGAAACAGCTTTACAGATAATCCGGTCTGCATTGATCTATAAAATAATTACAACGTCGAAAGTTTATACAATCGAACGCGTCTTAATCCGTAATTGTTTTAAACTGTCTTAAAAATTAACCTATGAGTACATAGAGAGCCCAAAACGTGTGAAAGTAAATCTTTTACTGCCATCGAAACATAAAAAACTTTAAACTATACTGTATGTGTGTTGCACAGAAAAGAGAGTAAGAGAATTGTGATCTGATTTTATGAACTGCAAATGGCTTTTAACATTCATAAGTTTTTTCTCTTGAAGCAGGTCTAAGTGAAATACAATATTTTGACTTAGCTAACCGAATAGTCTGGTGCGTCTAGTGGTAGTACTGAGACTTTTTCACTTAGCTCCAATACTTAAATATTTTGACTTAGCTAACCGAATAGTTGGGTCCGTCTAGTGAGACTTTTTCAATTAGCTCCATTACTTAAATATTTTGACTTAGCTAACTGAATAGTCTGGTCCGTCTCGTGATAGTAACGAGACTTTTTCACTTAGCTCCATTACTTAGGCCTTAGGGTCATTATGCTAAAGCTCATACCGCCGTTGGAAATCGGTATAGTCGGCAACAAATCAAAGGGCACGTCCAGCGCAGTCGCAGCGAGGCATCGTAACAAATCGCACCGCATTCACCGTTCCCTGTTTACACGCGGAACGAAGCCGGTCTTAATTGCACAACAAAAACTCACAAATAAGACATTGCGCTAAGTAATTAGATTAGCGCGGCGGGCGATTTATCCGGCTCGTACCCGTACCGGTACCCGTTTTGTAATGATACCGAACGGCTAATGCCCACTTATTAATCTCGCATCAAATACGTGGGTTGGTTTTAATTCGACTCTAACTCCGATGTAATTGCAGCGATTTAAAAAAAAAGTTAGTTGATTAATAAGGCTGTTGGATGTTGTAAAAGTTTCGACGGATGCACTTACTAAAGATGATGATCAGAGATGACTAATACGCATGTCATCTTTTTATTCCCCTGTCGAATTGAGTTACCATTTCATTTAATTAGCTTTGATGCAAATGATGAACTAGTCAGTACAATTTTTACTCTATATATTATCTCACTCAATATTTTCCTTACCATGGGCTCATTGGCACAAATATTAGAAGGATTTTGTCTCATAATAAAATAGCTTAATTATTACTTGTTATATCGGTTAAGGTTAAGAACATTGAGCAGCAGCAGCGATATGAATTATGATGCTATGTTTAAATTAACAAAGCTGTCGTCAAATCAAGGGAATTTACAATAATTTTTTTTTGTACCCAACGTTTCGAAATCCTCTGCAGCGTTCATGGTCACATGACATATTGATATGTTAGACGTCTTAATGTCAGTTAAAGATATTTCCTACTTACAATTATATATTTTTGTTTCTATTTTAATAGCCTCGTGAATCATCCTAAGTATGTATTGGGGTTCTTGAGTTGCGAGGATTTGAGTTTTACTGAGCCTTATATAATGGTTGGTATGGTGGATAGTGTGCTTATTTTTACTACTCTTATTGTTATATTTGGCTTATAAATGTTGTAAATAATTTAAAAACTAAATTAAACTTTAGAAATATTAATTTATTGCTTTTTTTACCTACCTGCAATTAGTAGCAATAATATTTCTTGTTTGTTTGCATATAATTACAATCAATTTAAAAAAAAGTGGTATAATAGGTGTTATTAAAATCCTCAACATCTTAACAATTAAAGTCATCGTGACTTCTGCGATGTCAGTATACATATATGATTTTAACGCCCACATACTTACAAACTCCGGTCGTAAATTTCAAATATAGAGTATTTTATAATCCATCGAGCTGCTTGTTTAAAGTATGTTTTAAAATTTCCTCGTAGTAATAAGATATAAGGTATGACTTGATTTTATGCTCCTTAGCAAACTTAAGATTCGCGTTAATGGAAAGCGAAAATATCTTTTATGCCTCCTTGATAAGCACGAGAATAGAATGTCTGTTGACATTTATATTTCAACCTAACTCTCTGTACAGGGGATGTTTTACGATTACCTCCCGGTCACATCACTAAACATTGTTATCGTCAACAATAAATTACTAATTAAATCACTAAACGTCAAATAATTTTTGATAATGCTCATACGCGTAAATCGCGAGGCACAGATAGTGATGGCCATAAATCGGAATGTATTTTGTGACAATGTCCTCATACCGTCAAAAGCACCTTGTCGATATATATTTTTCGAACCCCAAGTTGTTTTGAATAAAAGAAGGTAAGCCCAGCCTTGACATGAATACATTACAATTCGTAAAGGGAAAACTTTCAAAAACATTAAATCGCACCTAATTTTTGAATTGTATATTTCACGTAATAATTATGCTGTTCTTTACAACAACTTAACATTCATGTAACAATTGGATGTAAGTTGGTAAGAAGAAATATGGCACGTAAGAAAAAAATTTAACATGAACCGTAAGCTTGTTAATGTCGTGACGTCATAAATACATCGACACTCAAATCCGGCTGTCACGGCGCATCACTATTTCGAAATCGTGTGTGGTAAAAAACAAACAAAACGGACCAAGGTTTTATTTACCCAAATGCGGTTGTAAAACATAAAAAATCGCTTTCCACCAAACTTTAATTGCCGGCAATGAAATAATTAAATGTGACAATCGTAAAACATTGAAACCCTATAAAACATTATAGCCGTGTCGGCTCCGTATCGCATTTACTTGGTAGAATTCCTAAGTGCGGATTCATTCATCATTGGCATAAACGTTTGCACTTTTTCATGTCAAGATTTGGTATTATCATTGCCATTAAAATAAAGAAACGAATATAAATCAACGTTGTGTGTGTGTTATAATTTCAGATTTTGTCACCAATTGTAATACTTTGGAACTATTATTATAAAACTAAAAGCAGCGGAACAACGAATTGTTGTGATTTTTGGCAAAATTATAGTTTAATGTGTAATGTAAAATAATGTAGAGTGACATAGGTACTTCCTATTTCTAAAAAATAAAACAATTACGCACTAATAGTATCTTTGCTAGCGGCGTCGTGGGCAAAAAAATATAACAATTTTCGCCAAACTTGGCATTTACTATAACGTATTTCTTCATTCATATATGTATAAGTATTGAAACTTATAACTTTACATTAAATTTGAATTGGTTTAAATATTATACTACTTAATGAATGAAGAATGATGAAATTTACTAGCAACTCTTCCATTTGTTAACCCGTAAAGAACTTGGCAAGCTGACTGCTAACTATTTCCGCCTACGCTAAAGAGAAACCTAATTCAAAATAAAGAGTGGTTCAAAATAAATTCCGTAAATAAATTCATTTTATAATGTCAAGTATTCGCGCAAATAGACAAAATTATTAATGTAGTTCCTAAAAGCGCAAAAAAATTCCATCAATGTTACCAACTATTTAAGTACACCAACTATTTCCACCTGTTTCTGTTACTTTTTTATTCTAAAATCCCTGAGGTGCCTTATTTGCCCAAACCGTGGATAGATAAATATTAATAATATTTATCCTATCAACCTTCATCATCTCACACTATTTGCATGAATCAATATTACCACCTCACTTCGATCAGTTTTGAATAATTTGAATAGCAAACAATATTAAAAACTATTTTACGATTCTCAACCGGGCATAAATACTAATAAACTTTACTGCAGTATGATATTTTTCATTATTTTATTTTATCTTTTAATATAGTAAAGGATGTAAAATTTGATACGCCGTAAATACACGTTAATTTCTTTCTTCGTGTGTGTGTGTGTATATATATATATGGATATAGCATCTAAATGTCATTAAGAAACCTTTTTATGCAGGTTTATGTTCCTGTTGTTTACGTTGTTGGTAAAGCAGTACGGTGCCAAATTTCACACTGTAGCATCAATGTATATTGCATATTGATTGACATAAATTATTCGAAACCAAAAAGGACAGGACACGTAAGATTTCTTCTGTTTAAATTTTTTGACACTTGTACTACTAGTAGCTGTCCCCGTACTTTTAACAAAATATTTAATACCAATAAATTAATTAAGCATTAATTTTTTAAACGCTTACTTCATAAATTTCATAGCATAATTCCTCATCTCTAACGCAAACGTAAGTATTCGTAAAACGTAAGTACTCCTTCCTCCTTCTTCTGCAAATACTTGCTAACCATGACACCGTCAAATCCGAAAGCGTGCTTTTTGGTTCGTTCTTTTTTCGCTTAAAACGGAACACCTAATAGTAACGATTTGCCAAAGATGAATGTTAGGGGACGGAAGGGGACGTAGACGATTTTTCATTCTAGAAAATTTAGAAAACGGGAAATCCTGTCTGAAATCAATGTCCACGCGGGTGTGGTGGCGGGCAGATCAATTGACACGTGACTAGAAAAGTATACTACACTACTGTAAGAAGTTTAAAATGAAGGGTTAATAAGCTCATCTATAAAAAAAATAAAGACTTATTATCCCAATAAGCATTTTATTTTTTATAGGTCTTGTTGCGTATAACCTAGAAAATATAAAAGAATGAAGAAAGAATCTGCCTATTATACAATACAAATATTCGTCCTGGGTTGAAATCGAACCCAAGACTCGCAACGCCAAAATCTTAACAAATGCGCCAATCGAGTCATTAAACATAGAAATATAATAAATGTAATAATAATAATATAATCTAAGTTACTTTTTGGTTATTTTGCGATCTAACTACAC
>DWHQ01001247.1:0-11219 GCA_018247955.1 Eurytides marcellus marcellus | reverse complement strand
CCTTAAAGGCTGGCAACGCATTTACAAGTTCTGTAATGTGAACCGCTTGCTCGTTAGTCAGTCTACTCCATAAAAAAAAATATTATCTTAAAGAAACATAAAATCTGCGTGATAAAATTTTTAGTATCAAATATAATATTATTAACGGATCTTCTAAGGATCAAATAACTGTAGTCAAAGCTAAACTAAACTTTTGATAAATAGATTAATCAAAAATCAAATGAAATTCTTCCACTTACAAAGTCAGTATCAGATTTTAAACATAAATAAATATTCAAAGTATTGATAATAATGTGTTGGGTTATTTATTGAGTTGGACAGAATAATTATTATTGGAGACCATGTTAATCATCGAGAGCGGTATTTTAGGTCGTTAATTGGTTAATCTAAAGGATATTAATTTCTTGCTTTATGGATGACGATATAATTTGTATATATTAACATAAACATTGGTTGTCATTTTACTTCTTTAAAATCTAATTACCATTCCTTTTTTATGATATAACTTTGTTGTTTCAAAAAAAAGTGCAAAGTCAAAGTCAAAATTCTTTATTCAAAATTGGATTGGTCTACGTCATTGTAGACTTTTGACGTCTAATGATTCTACCACCTGCTCGGAAAAAAATGCCTCAGTTCCAAGAAGAACAGGCGAAAGACCCTTTCTTTAAGAAAAAAAAATTATGTTAGCAATTATTATAATTTGCATCTTTAGCCTGGAGGCAATCACATTATTCTCACTGTGTCCTATCTTCAAAAAAATCATTTACCTTTAGCACCCAAACGTCCTTTCACAATTTTTTTAAATTTGGCAACAGGAGCTTTCTGGGCGTTTTCTGGAATCCTATTGTAAAAACGTGTACATTACCTATAAAAAAACGTTGTAAACGAGTCTTAGGCAAAAAAAAACTTGTCTTTGTTCCTAGTGTTAATGTTATGCACGACACACCACCTGGGAAAGTCATTAATAATTTTGTGAACGTACATAACTTTTTCATACACGTATTGAGAAGCGACAGTCAATGTGTTTATTATAAAAATAGCTAAAATACACTATGCGAGCTGGTGTTTTTGAGTGCAGAAGCTTTTTATCCTTAATTTCCGAATGCTAAAGTGTTGAAGTAAAAAATAACAAATGATACACATACCGTGTTATGTTACACATCTAACACATATATACATATGTCTGAAATAATAATCAAAATTCTAACTCTTATACCAAGAGATTATATACTAATTTGTCAGCCAAACACAAACAAATAATGAAATATCAACATATGAGATCATGACTTGTTCCGAATACACCATCAAAATTTGTTAAACAACTATGAACACGCCACATTCATATTAGTTAGAAGAATCCTCCTAATTTATGTACTTATCATAAATATGAGTTTGCATTGTATTGACTTGAGACACTAAACGTAGACTGATATTCGTCACGATATCTTCTCACATGACTCCCAAAAAAATCTGCAGGTGTTATTGCACAAACAACATTTCTTCTTATCTATCTTAACTGACGTTGATGCTTTTAGCCAATGCGGCTCTAAAACGCTTCATCGGATCACCGAATTCTTTTTCCACGAATTTAAAAAATTGAGAGATTGTCGGCTACGGACGGTCGGGGTCCGGTATACGGACCTGGACCACGGCTGTCGTTGCCTGGTGATTGGCAAACGGAACGGTAGACGGTGACAATGGTCCCAGGATCCGGGTGAATCTAGTGTACACGGTGTGAGTGTTTCACCGTGCTCAAAAGATAAAAAACATTTCTTACACTTCAGGTGGATCTAAGCGA
This sequence comes from Eurytides marcellus marcellus, assembly GCA_018247955.1. Taxonomy (NCBI): domain Eukaryota; kingdom Metazoa; phylum Arthropoda; class Insecta; order Lepidoptera; family Papilionidae; genus Eurytides; species Eurytides marcellus. The sequence goes on along the minus strand of DWHQ01001247.1, from coordinate 9,421 downwards.
GAAGCCATCGTTCTGGAAAGCTCTGAAGCCACCGGCGAAGGACAAATGCGGGGAACTGCTCACCTCGCTCTGCTACCATCCCAGCAACAGTGTACTAACGCTGACACTTCTGAAGGCACGAAATTTGAAAGCTAAGGATATCAACGGGAAGTCAGGTGAGTCAATAAAATTTTTACAGTTACAAAGATATCAAGAAATAAACTATTACAACTAATATTTTTAGTGAAATTGACCCCAAAGCATTCAATGATTTTTTATTTGAATAAAAAAAAATATTTCAAATTTTAATTTAGTTAAAATTTCCTTTTAGCTTTTACAAATTTAACATCCTCAAATAGCGTGGAGATTATTTTCATTAGTAGAATTTTATGTTTCTGTCAATTATTAAATATAAAAAATATTCACACTAAAGATCTGATCTAGACGAATGTTTTTTGGAAACGAAAAGTATTTATTAGATGTTTTCCTTAGTAATTAATGAATTTTCTAAATAATAATAGGACATTTTACATATTTTGTGGATACCACCTTTGATACAAGGCACAAATGACATAAAAATAAAACGTACTCTCACATTTTTAAAAACTTCTCCCAGAAGCCATCCCCACGGTACATAAATTAAGATAGCATCTTGAAGTAGGCACTCGGAACTAATTGAGTCTCATTTTGCTGAGAAACTGGATTCTTTGAGTTATTGCTCGTTTCGGCTGTTCATAGTAGAGAACTCAACGCTCCATAATAAAAACATGTTGAACGATTTTATTACTTCCCTTGGCCTATTTTACTGTTTGATATAAATTTAATTTCTTCGCGAAAATTAAACACCCCAAAGAAGTTTAATGATGCAAATAAAACATATTTGACTCAGTTGAAGCAAATATTCCTTGGAAATTTCGGTAAATCTTTTTTAAATAATGTGATCACATCTATCCAGGGATAAGAAAAAGTTAATTGCTTCTTTTTTTTAATTAACAATAAATTAAGCTTACATCTATCTAGGGAGTCGAAAGAGATCAAATTAATACCATCCATATTTTAAGGATTTAATAAATTGCTATAATATTTAACACTAGAGATTTATGGTAAACCGATTTCTTGTAAGAACAGCCACTGCCTAAATTATTACTTTATATTTTTGTTCACCTTTTAATCCGTCCTCTCTATAATAATGTTTTCAATTCTCTTTTATATGGTCATCTTTTATTAGTTATATTTCGAAAACGCCAAGTGAATTACATAATGATACAATGTTTATAAATTATAAAAAAACTATATGTTATTGTAATTAAGTTTTAATCTGAAATCTTCCATATTGAACACAAATCTCAAAAAAATTACAGTTTTATCAAAATAAATTTAGTGGAAGTTTATTAATTTTCCTTCAAATCCACGATAGACCATGTAGTCATTATTAAATCTGCTACTTTTAAATTTTCAGATCCTTATGTGAAAGTCTGGCTGCAATTCGGCGACAAACGTATTGAGAAGCGCAAGACGGCTATCTTCAAGTGCACCCTGAATCCCGTTTTCAACGACTCCTTCTCCTTTAACGTGCCGTGGGAGAAGATCAGGGAGTGCTCCCTTGATGTCCAGGTCATGGATTTCGATAATATCGGCCGCAACGAGCTGATTGGCAGAATACTTTTAGCCGGTGCGTATTTACTTTTGATACCTTTTTATATAGTAAAGATGTCCATCACTCTGTCTACTCACTTTTATTTCTTGGAATACTTCTTTCTTTATTATCACAGGCTTTTTTTAGATTTTTTTATGGAGTAGGTGGCTAACAAGCAAGCGGTTCAACTAATGGTAAGCGATAACCACTGCCCACACATCATTCATCATCATTTGCGAATGCATTCCCGGCCTTTATGGTGGGAATTTTTTGTGAGTCGCTCTCGCGAGTGGCCCACCGACGACCTCGCTCACCGGACAAAACGCGGAAGCTCAAACTCTTCCACTTCATGACAATTTTCTGTTATACTTATCCGGTTAGAGCCAGCCCATTCAGCGGGAGCTACAGCGTGACTCTACCCACGTAAAATATACATATTTAATATTTCAGATAAAACCATATAAATTCTAATAATATTTATACTTAATATTTGTTACATACATTATTGTTCAAAATACTAACTAACGGACTAAATAGACATTCTGATGTCCAGCAATCCATCGTTTTCAAATTTATGAAGATTGTTTCGTTTTTTCACTATACAAAAAAACTTTGATTTCAGGTAAGAACGGCTCTGGAGCTACTGAAACAAAACACTGGCAGGATATGATCACAAAGCCACGGCAGACCATCGTTCAGTGGCACCGCCTCAAACCGGAGTGAACGCATTGTTGTACGCGAAAATTTTTTTACCAGAGAAAGTTAATACAAAACGTCATAAGACTGAACGGTTAAAAAAATCTAAAACGCCTCAGAAAAAAAAATCTTCTTCAGTCACTTCGTACTACTAACACTGTGCTTAACCTCTTTACTCCATATATTATTTACTTATATTATATTCGTATTCGTTTACGCTGTCTCGATTTCCAACAAACTCTATTTCTATTATTTTAGTCACGAGTTAAGATATTAATTTATACCACGTTTTATTTCTTTTTTTTTTTTAATTATGTTAATATCGTCATGCGGAGTTACAATCAATTACTTCCATTGAATCAAAGAATGTTTTTTTTAAATGCAATCCAAATTAAAAACCAAAATTTTTAAACTTAAATGAATAAGAAACTAAACGTTTCTCTCACTTCACGTGGTATTGAAGATTTTTTTTTTTCAAAACATGAACCACTAACTTGCAATGCATTGATTTCATATCGACGATGACTCTAAGGAAATCTAATCAATACATAAAATTTGACGTACGGTTTGAATCTGTAAAAATGATGTTAAAAATATGTATCATGAAAAGTTAAAACGCGGTCGTGTTACGAAATGTATCGCTCTTACTTGCTCATATCTGCGGCTTCTACTAAAGGAATCCGAATGGTATTTCACAAGAAGTAATTGGAAAATGGTTAATTTTATACAATATTTTCTTGGTCTAACTGGTTGGATGTTGACCGTATGGGAATTAATATTTATGTATAACATGTATTCGTATCTGCTTAATTATTTTTAATTACTTTTATGGATAGTGAAAAAAAAACTCTTTCTCTAAAACTCTAATCTATTGACGTTTATTAAAAGTTGAATGTTAAGAATATTATTAAATTGTTAGAAATATTTAAAAATTAGAATATGATTGTTAAATTGTAGTAGTATTACGAAAAACGAGAGTCGAGTTCACATCGCACAAAGAGTGTAGGCATTTATGTTAAAAATTTGATATAATTGTATTTGTTAATCGCAGTGGTAGTTAACATTCTGATGAAAATAAAATGAGTAATTTATTCCATCAAAAAAAAATATTGCTCAAAACGGTAAACAAATTTAGTTTTTTGCTCGAGAAGAAAATTAGTAATACGGAAAGTTTAGTTGCAAAGGAAAATTAAGCGACCTTTGAAATATTTAAGAAAAGTAGCTGCCACCAGGTGATTTAGACCGCATGATTTCTTTTTATTTTTAATGTGTATAGGTAACGGGGCATTCTAAATTAAAGGTAATGTTTATAATGTAGGCGGCGAGCAAGTAAGTCGTTGGTCAATTTTAGGGAAGTGTTAAAGCGTAACATAAAAAGGGATAGAGTCGATGGCATTAACGATGATGGGAAACTTGATGGTTTTATTTCATTAAGGATCATCTAATCTCATAATATATTTATCATCACGAAAGTATTTACGATCGCATTAAATGTTAGCGTTAAACAATCGCTTGTTGTTACATGTTATAAAGCTTACTACTCCGTGGTATAATTAGTTTTGATGTTGACATTGACGATTAATCGATTCATTAAGATTCAATATTATATACATTTATAAAAGTTTTATAGATACAAGTAGAGTATTTATAGATATACGTACCTACATACCGAGTAGCTTGTTGTTGTAGGTGTTAGACAGTTCGGTGTTTACGTGGATTAGTTGCGAAGTGTTATTGAATGTTAAAAGTACAGTTATCTTAGTAAAAGCCAAAAAAAAATAAGATTATAAAGTAAATTACGACCGAGCTTCAAGTCACGTAACGCAGAAAGATGCAGATTTAAGTTTTCTATAAAAAAAACTGTTTGAGCCTTAAAATCGCCGGCACAAGGATACCCACTAGATCCACTGTTATTCTTGCTATTAGAGAAATGTTTGTTACAGAATTGAGATTGCGTCAGCAGTGGACTCAGTGGACTAGTTTGGAAAATATCAGGTTTATCAGGCCGGCCGTATTGGAAGCTTGATTGGAATTCATATACTTAAAATACTCGATAGCAACCGAGTCGGCATAATGCAATCCCATTTAGTAATTCGATTTAACGTGACATATGGTCTGCCTGCAATATTGATCTACTTCATTTAAACGATGACAGTCGATGTAGCTTAGGTGTGTTGATGTTGTAATAGATCGAGAATATACAATTTAAAATATTAATACCATTTCTCTTAGCTGAAAAAAGCTGAAAGTATATTTTTTACCGTCGGGTTTTTGAATGCGGGATAGGTGTATTTTAATCAAGAACTTACTCAAACTAAAAGAGGCGATAAGCCTCTAGAAGCTTCTTCGTTATTTTTGCTATGCATTTTATGGATTTGTTTCAAACTATGCATCTGCTATCGCTTGATTAGATCGTAAGCTATCATAACACGTTAATATAATTTTCACGTCATGAAATTTTATCAAGGCATATCCTCGGTAGATGAGTTAAAATTAAAAAATGTAATTATAAAATGAAAGGTCAAAATGAGAGGAATTATTCTATAAATGTACATATGATAGAAGTATTTTCATGCAAATTTTGGATCGCAATTGTGAATTATTCTTTTATAGTTATATCTCAGTGAATATAATTTAATCTTCCCGTTAAACTACCTCTATCAAACAATAACATTTTATTTATCGACTTTTTTTGTATTCGCATAAAATCCAAAATTTTTATTACATATTTTGTGACGTACGACTTAAGAACATATCAAGTTCTTTTCGGTTCCAAATACATCTTTAAAGAAATCTATTTTCATGGAATAAATATTAAAAGAGATACATATATTTTTGTCTCATACTTAATTATTTTTTCTAATGCAACTGCTAATTAGTTTTTGTATCTCATAAGCATATAATTTACAATTGTTATAATTTTTTTTTAATTCATACAACATAAGCCAAACGTTTGTTTATTTCTTATTAAAAAAAAAACGTAGAATAGGTTATTTTATAAAGGTTTTGGCGCGCTTTTCTTCAATTGGCTGGCCATTTAAAATATTTACCAGCTTATTATTCAGAAATGTTCAGCTCAAACAACATAAGGTGTATTCGCAGTCGGTGTCTATTTTTTGCAATATTATAATTGTATTTAATGTTAAAACTAGGTGAATTGTGATTCTAACAATATAGCTGATTATTTTATCGTATAGTTAAATTAATAACGTTTTGAAATATATGTAATATCACATACCGATAAGGAATCAGTGTTTAGATGATAGATGAAAGTTATAAAATGTATTTATAGACTGTTAAATTGAAAATGTTTATTAGCTATCTTTACTTTCTTTTTGATAATTAATATTTCTTTTGATTTAAGATTTTTTTTGTTATGAAAGCAGTAAAACTTTAGTATTCTATGTAGAAGTAATGGTGTTAACGTCAAGCTTTGAAATCTCTATATCTTATGTGTGTTTTTTAATTTGTCTTAAAATAAATTTCTGTTCTGATAATGTTGGAAATAATATTGTTCATTCATAGGTAGATATTTATATGTTATGCATATTTAAAATGTTGACAATCTTACTGTATTGTATATTATATTTGTGACATTCATTATTCCCAAATAAAGTATTGAGTTAAACATGAGTTAATTATTTAAACCAAAGACATTGAAATTAAAAGTCATAGATAGAAATTTTGTATTTTTTATTGAATAACTTTTCTATTATTCTATATGTATCAATATCACAAACATTACCTTATAATAGGCTAATATTCAAGTAAAAAAGCCAATAAACTTCTAAAAAAAAACTCGACAATCACATACAGATCGTGTTCCGTACATTCTTTATATTTCAATAAAAAACAAACGTACTCTATTCTTCTCAAACAATGAACCTGATATTTGTCATAGCATAAAAGACAGGAAGTGGGAAGTGGCCTTTTGAATTTTGTATACAATCGTGTATCCATTGTTAGTCATTTGTGTTAAATGCCAAAACGTTTAGAAAGTGGATACGGTTATTGTCTATTGTATAAAAATGAAAATTATCTGCAATTCGTGTACAATAGTTGAGACCAATCATATACATAATCTTATTATTAAAAAAACGCTGTCACCTTGAAAAAAAAAAGAAAACGCGTCTCGTTTCGAATTTGGAACTGTCAAAGTTTTCAAGGTGCTTTGGAATTTGGCGCCAAAACTTATAAATTTATTTCTACGTTTCTATTAATTTAAGCAGCCTTCGGCTTCTCTTCTTCCTTCTTTTCTTCTTCTGGTGGAGGTGTCGGGAGTTCGGGGTACTCCAATTTCACACCAGCTTCGCAAGTGAAGACCGGGCAACAATCAGGGAAAGGTGCAGTTTTGTTCGTCTTATCTATAATCATAAAAAATAAATGACATTAATAACATCTTCATTCCGAAATGTAAGAATTTAATAAAGGCTAATATGTCAATATAACTCGTTTGACAGTAGACGGATTTGACTAGAAACTGGACCGACGACAAATCGTTTTAGCGACATCGGAATTGTTATTTTATTCAAAATAAAAAATAGAACATCGATACGATCGAATTGGCATAAGTCACTTTAAAGTTCAATTCATTATGTAATTTTTTTCTGCTTAAAAGACTTGACACCGGAACCAACATGAATTGAAGTTTATAACATATCACTTTATCTACTGCACTACTCAGATTCAGAGAAAGCAAACTCGAGTACACTAAGAGTTGGTACCGAGTAAAAAAGCTTGCAAAGAGTTGGTACCGAGTAAAAAAGCAAGAGAACAGGTTCTTTTCAGAACCTGTTCTCTTGCTTCAAGATCGTACCAACGTTTCATTATACATAAAGTTCACTTGAAAGACCCAACATTTGCCTCCAATGGGAATCGAACCCACTTCCCGATAGCGAATCCAATCAAGCCAATGAGTCAACAACAACATGCATTCCTGTGAAGAATTACGTGGAACTGACCAGTGTCAAGTTTGCACTTGGGGTTGGCAAGGGGCAGGGGGCCGCAATCCTCGACCAGCTCGAGCAGCCTTGGAGGCGTGTCCTCGCTCACGACGCACATGCTGCGGCCGCAGAACGGTGCCAAGTCCCAGCTATTGCCAGGCTCCACCGTGGCGCAGCGGGTTGACGCGAAGCACAATCCGGGGAAGTCTGTGAAAGGGAAGTCTCTTGTCACGATCGTGGACTCATTGGTGAATGTATTATGTGTGTTGAATAGTTTAAAAAAGTAATTTTTAAAAGATAACTACATGGACTATAATAAAATTGATATAATCTATACTTATACTAGAAACATCGAAAAGTTTGTCGGTTTGTGACCGCTAGAGAATAGTTGGTTTTTATGAATAGTCTATTTACCGGAAAGTACCAAGCTACTGCTGCTACTACTGCTCCTTTTATCGCTAAAAAAAAGACAGGAATTGGTAGAACATTCATAATATTCTCTGTGAAACATACCCAGTTCTTTATAACAAATGAATAAAACATCTTGTAATAGTCTAATATATTTATATAGAACAAACATAACAAAATTCCCTAACTGAAAGTGAAATTATTTGCTCTGGGAGTGTCTACCGGCAGTATTGGTTTCGACCTCACACGATGTGAGCAGAAAGCGACTTTCTAAATCCTCTTATGTAACTTAAATGTCAACCGTTTGTAATTGCGCGACAATATCACGTGTTAAGTTTAGGCTCTTACTTTAGTTATTAGGAAATGTCAAAGGGTCTATAAAACTATATTGATTTTATAATTCGCTAGGTTGCCTCCGCGATTTCACTAGGCTGCATTTTAATTTTGGAATAGTTTTTCTGTTATTGGCCATTTTTTCGTGATCAAAAAGCCCATGTCACATGACTGCAATTTAATAAATGGAACCGTTGCTCAACTGTTATATGGGAAAGAAAGAAACAAACTTTTTAAAAAAATGTTACAAGTAAACAAGTGGTCAATAGATTTTTGATTCGTTTTTCATTTGGAAGACATTAGAAACTACTTTCGTACCGTATTAAGTTTAATTTTAACTCAATACATAAAGGAATAACATCAACATAATTATGAAGGTGTCATAAATCGCAATGTCCATACAAAATTGTCGTGGTAAAGGCAAATGCCACTTGAATGTTATTACGTACATTAACTGTTAAAGAGATACCTTATGAACAGTACTTTAATAAACGACCAAGATCATTATTAGGTCTGTTAAGATTCTAAGAAAACGTAGGCAGACAACCTTGATCTGTTTTCTCACTGGAGCTAAAATAATGTATATGCGTAATAAACAGTAATAACTTAAGAGCTTAATGGTAGCACTAATATTCTTTACAAGAACATGATATAATTATTTATAGTGACAAAATAATACACAATTGCCAGTTATTCTATCACAAAGTAATATTTTAGTCTTCCGGTTTAAAGGGCAATATTTCTAGTTTGATTCTGGACTGGTCATAAAGAAACCATCATTCCATATTCCCTGGTGATCAAAGTAGAAATAGAGCACATTTAATTAGGAAAGAAACCATTTTATTGGTATATTCTAAAAAGTTGAAGAAAGAGTAATGATATGATTTAGGTTTATAATCGATCAATTAACCTATGGAAACAATTCCATTAATATGATAGGGTTTAAATCAGACGCCGTGCGTCTCTTTTATCAATTATTCAAACAAACAATTAACTGATTGAAAAAATGGCTTTCGATCATACTATAATACATGCGAGAATTTCTACATTTGTTTTTATTTGTTTAAATTAACTTTAATTTACCTTTGTCACGCCGAAACAATCGAAAACAGCATTGAAATTAAAAAAACATGTATAAAACATAAAATTCTTATTATCCTAAAATCTAACAGTTTTCGTTCACACAACACTGTTTGTGTCGTTATTATCTTTAAAAACCACAGGCTCCGCTCCTGCGGTAAAAAATGGTGCTTGGTTGATCAGACGCGATAGCATTATAGTTTTCGATATAATGGGGTGTAATATGTGTTAATGTACGAACATTCGAACACCTATTTTTTTTTATTGTTTCATTAAAAAAAACGCTGCCCTTATTGTAAGATAGAAATATCTTGTGTTACAAGGGCGTATTACATACATAAATTTC
>DWHQ01001246.1:0-11222 GCA_018247955.1 Eurytides marcellus marcellus | reverse complement strand
GTATTTAATTATTTTTTAAAATAAAATTACCATCATAAAAATGACATCATACTTTGGATTTTAAGTTTAAAAATATATAACTAAAATAACACTATGACATATAATACTCACTTATATTAATACATATCTATATTGGCTATATCACACTTAAGATTGATACGATTTTAACCTCAAGTACTGAGGTCCACATCAAGACGTTTAGGGAACAAAGCATAGCAACGAAGTAAGCATGCAAGCACCAGATTAAATTTATTGCAATTCTATTGGAGGCGAAAATGGAAACGTTAAATATGCAATAATTTTTATACATACTGAAAATAATACAGGCGGCTGACGTGGCAAAGTATCTTAAAAGTAGGTCGGGTGGGTGGCTCATGAAAAATATATACAGCCTGTGCGAACGTGCAGGTGACATACAAGCTGTGCAGTATCGAATCAGACGTGGGAACGACGCGATATGACAACAATCATGTCGGCTTGACCTAATTACCGTAGCCACCTTCTTCCGAAGAATATTAATACCGTAATTGCACAAGTCGAGGGGGCTGGAAACTGAACCTGTAATTTTCCACGACCTGTCCGCTGAAATATTCAGCGCTCGGTGAGAACGAACCGGCCTGCGACAATTGGCCCGTCTAAATAAAAGCTAAAAGGGCTAAATTGGAAACATTAAATACTTGGTAATTTTGATTACAATGTTTTTGATATATTCCATTGGAATTTGTAACATCGAATTTCCAATGAACACTCAAATATAAATCACGAACGGAGTTAATTTGCAATTATTATGATTGTTTTAGGAAAAAATAATAAAACGAGCGAATCGTGCGCATAGAATCGAAGCTACACAGAACACTATTTTAAAATCTACACATTACACTACTATTACGGCAGCACTGCCCTTCAAACCAGAATACAATTATGCTAACTCAATGTTTCTTGACGATAAGATAACTGGCAATGCCCACTGCATACTACGATGCGAAAGAGTCTTTTAAAAGTGTATTTTTTTTCAAAAAGCCTAGTGTATAGATACAAATGTCCTGCGCTTTACATATCTGAGGTCGAGGGTTCGATTCCCGCAGAGGTCAGTGACTTTGTTTTGTTGTTTCGCAGCTTACTCTGGTAACCGTAACCTGGTCACCCACGGCGATGTGAAGATGATTGATGAAACAAATACAGCCGGCCCATGATGTAGGGCTGACCAGAGGAGAGGCTCGGTATGAGATCCTAGAGCCCCCTTTGGATGCGCGTTGGTGGAGGCTGCAAGGGACGAGTTAAAAGTAGTGTGAGGCCATAACTCCATAAACCTCCGCAGTCGATGTGGAGTCACGGGGCAGAGGAGTGTCGGTATTACGTGGGCCGTTCTCCCTATTCTCCGTGACCTCTGCTGGGTCGCACAACTAAAGAAGCGTGGTGGGGCAGCGGGGGGAGAGGAGTGTAGGTATTACGATGCGCCGTTCTTCCAACATTCCACGGCCGAAATGTGGTGAATGGCGAAGCAAAATACCAGGTCCGCTGCTGGGGGCTGGGAGGCCTGTCGCTTTTGGGTACAGGCTCAAAAGCGGCAGGCCAGCTCCTAGCTCACATGGCCTCTGGTCAGTGGACTCGGGAGAGTACATTGAAAAGCTGAACGAGGTGGAAGGCGTGCTAAATGTTCTGGCACGCCGGGAGGGAGTAACGAACGAGGTGGAACATCGTGGGCCTTTTAGTCAGTGCATGTCCGACATAACCTGTACTTGCCCCCGCGAGGAAGGGTATGCGTAGGCAAAATCCCCTACAGGAATGACAAAAAAGAAAATGGGTATTATGGAATGATCACCCAATTGCCTGAAAAGTAAGAGCATGTAAAAAGTTGGTCCGAGCTACTTAACATCAACTAGCAGTGGCTTGGAGGAGTCGTTACTAGTCTCTAGATTTAGATTGGCCCCCGTGGCCGAAATCGGTCGGGAGAACACTACATTACATTAAAAATTCGTGTAGTCAAAAATATTATGTGGCGCAGCGTTGTAATAGGTAAACGTTAAACGACTTGCTGTTGTCACTTACTTTTCTTCCTACGAAACTGATCGTGGGAGAGTCAAGTACCATATTATGGAACTAAACAAACTTAACCACCAATTCGGTAATTCTTGGTAAGGTAAGAGTCGGCTGAATTACCGATGATCGCCATCATAGTGTGATCTTATTTATAGATCAGTGAAAGAAAAGCGTCAATACGCCAAAACCGAAAGATGTCTATATTTATCATAAAATGACGAGACGAAAAGTTGCGCGATGAGCAACACAGTGCCACCACATACAACCTGGCTGGCCCTTCGTTGCTTGTCACCAGAGATTTAAGATGTATATCTCTATGCAGATTACAGTAGTGGTTGCACATTTGTGCTTGACAGTTGATTATTGTCAAAAGAGTGGTTTCACCCCAGACAAACTTTGCAAGAGCCACCTAGGACAACAAGTATATACATAAGCCAAGGTTCACCTTATGTATGTGTCATTGTAATACCGCATTCCAAAGATACCTTGTTATTCAGTAAAATACAACTATTAATACAATTGTGCATGTGAACGTAATTCCAACCCAATTATAACTGCGTTTAAAATTAGAAAAAACTGTAGTCCCAAAATTCAAATACTCGCACTCTCTGGAGAACAATCATATTTAATAAAGAGAAACCAATTTATTCATTGTCATTCTTAAAAATTAATAGCACTTTCTTATACTTTATAAGTTCCCGTTATTAACCTCAAATAATTAAAGTTTCTAACTTGGGACAACAATATTAAGTTTTTTTTTTTTTTAATATATCACTATAGTCAGTATATTTTATAGAAAATATTTATGTATTGAGAAGGAAAATTCAGTTATGTCTGCGAAATATGTTTAATACGTATTTTATTAAAGTTTTCTCATAAGTTATGTTACATAATAAAATAAACCTTTTCTTTTTTACCCCCTACACAAAAAGGTTATAAATTTGACGCGGCTGTCTGTATATGTGTACGCCAATGGCATCGAAGCTACTAAACGAATGGACCGAGTTTGATGCGGTTTCTTTTGTTTAAAAGCTGACGTGATCCAGATGGTTCCGAGTTATAATATATGAAGGTCTTTTTAGTCTGTGATGATCATCAGCTCATTTCCTACTTTTTTGTGTTACTTATTTTTTCTTATTTTATTCTTGTTTTACCTTTTAATTATACTGAATTTACAACAATTTAATTTATTTTAAAACTAGATTTGACACATTTTCAGCGTCTCCTAAAATCATCCCAAAATAGCGTAGGCGTTAAAAGAACATTTCTGCAAAGTTCTAAAAAGAGCTTCTTGCGATTGGCAAAGATACAATATCTTGAGCCTTATGAGCTTGTCATAGAGCTATTGAGTAATCCTATCTTTAAAAAAATTAAAGAGTTTCAAAGAAAACTGTGCCTGGACAAGAACCACCCAGAACCAGCCGTGGCTCTAGGTCAAAGTTCCCAAGTTTATAGGGGTAAAAGCTTGCCCGGCATAAAGGCAGCAGTAGACAATTTTTCTCTAGAAATAGCTTGTAAAGCGATCGACTTATGATCTTACTTTTTCAGACTAGCCTATATACAGAACTAAGAAAAGATAAAAAGGAAAGAAAATTTAATGTAGTTTTCTGTTTTTAAATTACCTGCTTGCTTTATAAATTTCATTAAGATTAAATAATTTAAAAACATCATCTAATTTGTTTGTAACAGAATTAATAACTATACTAAGTTTACAAATATGCCAGAACCAAGAAATTTATAATTAAATCACTTTTAAAACGAGAGACAAATATTTATAATTTATTAGAAACGATAATATACTAGTGAAAGCCTATTTCATATATCCTATATCTTCCGCAAACCGGCTAACGTGAGAAAATTAGAGATGAGATTTTGCCTACGACTTACTGTCTTAACTTATAAGATAAGTTAGTTTCTGCGTATTGTTATGCCGAGTCCACGAAAGCCGGCAATCGCAACATCTAAAATCAATCAAGAATTGTTTTCTTTCATTTTCTAAATTAGTTTGGCATCGGATAGCTGAGTGGAATTGAACCTCCACAGTAAACACTCTCTCTCACACTCTTTTGATCTTTTAGTTAGATATTTCAGAATAAATAATAAGTGTCATCCCGTCTATGCGCTAATACAAATATTTATTTAACACGGGATATAAATTAAAGTTGTGACAGGCGTAACACTATTACACTACTTTTTTTTTTTAAATAGGTACCTAAATATTATCATTTTTAAATAGGCTCTAAAATCTAAATAAGGGTAATGGAATACTGATTTTGGGCCAACTAGACTTTTTTTATAGAACACAAGCACGTGGACGTACGACAACACGAGAGGGATAAGCAGACTGGCAGTAATTTGTACTTAGTATTTCAAAATCTTACTGTCACGCACACACAGATGTCTATTAGCTCCTAATTCATCATTAAAAACTGCGCTTCGCACGTAATCGAATTTAACGCTCCTTCAGGGATAATTGATGTGTATGATATTTAAAATGAGCAAATTTTCTTATGAAATTATCGGCAATAAATTTAACTTCATAAAGAAAAACGAATGTAATAATGTAGTCTGTCATATCGGACACAATTCATCCATTACTTTTTTTTATTAGTGATCAATTTTTTTTTTTTCTGTTTTATTTGAATAGGCTGTTACGTAATTAAGATAACAGCGGGGCGGTGGCGCCCTTCGTGGCATTTCAGGCAACAGTTACCCATCCGTTTCCTCGCTAGTCGCTGCCACGTGAATATTTGATGCTCCGATCGATCACAACTTCTTCGAGACTCTTTATCGAGTGAGGAGTAAATTTTGCCCGTAAATCATATGCTGCTTCTTGCATTCATGAAACTTAACTAATATAATAGAACGTCCTCTACATTCCTGACAACTTATCTTTGTTCTGGTAATGGTCTGTTGTTTGGAAAAATGGTGTGGTTTTACCAACAATAGGTATAAAAAGTGATCCGATGAAGCTTTATAGAGCCGCATAGGCTAAAAGCATCATCGTCAGTAAAGATAAGATAAGATATAAAAAAAATCAAATATTTTTCAAAACAAAAAGCGAACTGTTATACAAATTCATGTAAAAAGAGTCTACTTTTTTTCGATCAATTCTACATTTATTGGCGATAATTACACGTCCGTTGCACTATGACATAGTTATGAGTCACTTTAATAAAGCTCTATCTATGCGTTCTATATTTCAAAATAAGCAATTTTTCTATTATATAATAAACCGATTGTCGAATAGAATCGAATTTTTTATATTACCCTTTTATCAAAATCAGGTATTTACATATGCGGTTGCATTCGCAGCCAGTGGACTCCCACAACTTTAGTCGCGTTGAAGAACTATAAGGAATTGCTAAAAGAATGTATTGAATGTACTACCACACTAAGGAAGAAGCGTAAAGAAGCGCGCATAAAATTTATTTCTGTAAATAACAGTACCCGTAAGAGCATAAATTCTACTGTAATTTCATGGTACTTCGAAACGATTATAATATAGCACCATATAGATATATAGGGCGATAAAAAAGAATCATGTCACGAATGAAATAAAAAGATCAGAATGATATATTTAAAAATTAAAAAAAAAAACGTGACAATCACGTCGGACATCTGAAAGTAAGCTATGGTTGCCGATGACAACAAAGTGCCATTCAGTCTTTGATCATGCACTGCCCCCACAACCTGGAGATATCTGACGTTGTATCTCTACCAGTGGTTGTATTTCTCTGGATACAGTGTCCTTCACCGGTGCACCGCACCACAGTTATGTTTTCATACCACCAATCAATGGCTCAATACCATGCAATACCATAGAATTGCTCTCCCACGTGAACTCTACAAGAATCCTAATGGAGTCTTTTTTGTATTGAATTATTTAAGACGAAGTTCCTTTGAAGTTACTCAAAACATGCAAACTCAACGAATAGTTTTTTCATGAAATGCCTACATAAAAAAACATCGAGTAACGGCGCCACCGACATTGCATGCATGGTCAGGTTTTGCGTGATAGGCGAGGGCATCAAAGTGAATTTACAATGATGCACCACCGCCCAAGGGTGGGCTCTTCATCACTTATGAAAGCGGTGGTGGTTAGCCGGTGAAAGTAGTCCGAAGCGGCATCAACGGCAAGAAAGGCATCGGGGCTTCCGTGATTGTAATTGGCGAGGTAGGTGGGCGGTGGAGCACGCCAGGGGCAGTTGGGGAGACATCTCGCGTTACATGTCCGTCTCTGGTAATTTCCCGCCGTCCTCGAGCGGCTCTCATGCATATGTCATGAGCAGTTGCCGCGCGACGGTTTGTTGTAGTCCGTCGACCACCGGCCATGGGGTGGACACCGCCACCACCCATAATTACTACGTTCCACTTTCGGTCCTGTCAAGCCACCCACCGCCGCGGCGAGGGATGAGGCGACAATTAGAGACCACTTTTTCTCCATCCGCCCGCCGAGTAATGGCCATGTCGTGTGTAATGCACGTAGGTACGTTCAAATTAAACGAGCGGACACCGTAAAAGCAGTCATAAGTCCGATGCACGCACGCGAAGCAATAAATAACGCGACGCCATTTGGTATCCCTATAGACTACACAAACTGATGGGCTTATTGAATAAAATTGTTAGAAATTCTCAAGTTTTCATTTACATTATTCCAAGAAGAAAAATGTTTCATTCATCATATATTAACTATGCTTATCGACTTACATATAACTCAATAAACTATATAACATACAATTATGATTTAGAAGTCCAAGTTATATAAGGGTGAATTTAAAAAAAGTCATCCACAAAAGATAATATCAATATGGTATTATCTTTTATACAACTTTACATTAATACAATTGAAACTAAGATTGAACATAAAAATTATTAAACATGGTTTGATGCGTTTCTTTCAATTAAGTTTTTATTTTATAGCAAATTAAAATTAATGTAACGGTAATTTATATAAAGTTGATTGGAAACTTCTCCTGTCAAATCATAACTTTTTAACAGTGATTTTTTTTTTTTAATTACTAACTTGAATTACGGACTCCTAAACACCTTATTATTTATTTACTTATTCTTTATTACAATTATCTTAGGATTACAAAGGATTTCTTCCTTAAAGTATTTCCTCTCAGTGATCCCTGGTGTGTACATCTTACATATTTATCTTATTTTTATATAAAGTTGTAATTAAACCAAACAAAATTCAAGTAATATATTGAGGAATAGCTGAGGAATGCTAATACTATCTATTAATATTACTTCATTTAATATTTGTATCATATGATATCATATACAAATCACAATATATACCTTGTCCCACTACATCTAAATTTGAAATAAAAAATTGATTTGAGTAACATCTTATATGAACATTTAAGGAAGAGCTATCTGTTGCAAAGAATATTAGTTTGATTTCGATAATAGTTCTATAGAAGTAATTATTTTGGTACATTCTAGTGGTTTATACAAGAACAATGTCATATTACAATGTTTTGTTGTTAAATGTTCCTTCATAAAATTTTAACATTGTAGCGCATGTTTATTATACTTAATATTTGTTGATATTAAAATTTTATTACAAATTCAATAAAATTAAGAAAAAAAAACTTCAAAATACTGAAACATATTTGAACGAACAAGATATCATTTTCGATGCAATGAACTTTTCCGGCTAAATTTAAAGTTTTTTAAGCGTGTATCAGATATTTTATAAGCAACAAATAAGAGTTTTTAAGTCAAATATACGAACTATTAATTGAACAGTAATAATAAGAACTATTAAAAGATCCGCTTTTACACCAATTTTATCAACATAACCAAAAAAATATGAATAGCCTAGCCATTATTTTCTCAAATTACAAAATAGCATGTGCATTTTACTAACGCAACTCATAGCAAGAAGCCGGTTAGAAATAATCAATATCATGACGTGAACTAGCACAAACTACAAAGTTACATGAACAAAAAACAATAAATGTGAACTCAATTTGAAAAACAAAAACTACTTACCAAAGAAAATTAGTTTCAACAGGGCACTTTTAAGGAAAATAAATGTTTTCTTCTTCGATTTAAATTGTTATTTTTAATTACAACAAATAAATGTGTGAATCACAAAATAATAATAAAAATGGCGGCAATAGCAATAGTAATGGTGGGAAGAGGAGAACGATGATTTTGTTTGGTAGTATTTAAATGTTGCCCGACAAAAGCACCTTCTCATTAAACATTTCATACGTCAAATAAAATATTATTTAAAGTAGTCTTATTTTTATATTATTTTAATAGTTACTATTATTTAACAATTCTAACAAAATAAAGCGATATCATAACAAATTTCTTAACAAATTATATGTATTCATATTCAAGGTCTTCTTTGGATCTTACTTACTTTTTATTTTTCTAGTGTTTTCTCTTACAAATAATTAAAATTGGTACACATCTTAGTTTTTATTAGTTACAAAAAAGGTTTGTAGTATAACCCGACTACAGAAAAAAAAAACAGGATAAAAACTCCCAGGCTGGGGGCGTGTGAGTTTTACAAATCATCGACAATTTAACCTTCAGGATTATATATTTTTTTTATGGACTAGGAGGCAAACGAGCAAGCGGCTCACGCAAGCAATCACCGCAGCCCATGGACATTCGCAACACCAGAAGACTTATAAATGCGTTGCCAGCCTTTGAGATAGGATTAAGCTCTCTTACTTAGGGTCCAAGTGGCATCGGTCCGGAAATACCGCTGGCGCCAAATGATATGGGGAGTAATGCTACTCGGTACTATTTGTACTCAGATACTCAAATACAGTACAGAGTTACATACGGTACTTGAATACAGAAAAGAGATTTGAATTTAGAGTTAGCAGTTGGGACTCCCCTTAAGGCTTTGCTGAGCTACAGCATTACGTGATTGCATCTCGTTAATCATTTTGTAATTGTCATCTAGTTCAATTTCATGTGTTTGAGATGATAGCAATTATCGCATTTATATTTAAAGAAATATGAGCTGCCTACATCAAACCTATAAATAAAAATGTTTAATGTCTTTTTGCCCGCTTATTCGAATAATCGAGAAATGTGATCTTATAAGTTTTATAAATTATCGCATAAATTTAGCAAACTCAATAAAGGGTCCAAATTTTGTTTTATTAATAAGTAGTTTTTTAAGTATTTGTTAGATTACAACAAATACAGAGCATTATCTGTTACAACTGTCACATTTAAATATATTATAACCTGTAAAACTCAATGTCAGCTGTTAAAATTTAATTACGTTTTTTATACAGTAGGTGAATATGTTATTAATTTTATGGAATACGCTATTGTTCGTACACATTTAAGTACTAATGTTTTAATTAAATTAATGCCAAAAAAATAATGACTGTGTGGTAATGGTTTTAAATTAAATAAAGTAAACTAATAAATATATATCAAATCAATAAGACTTAACAAGAGCAATGAAAAATGAATAATAGTTCTGACTACATTTACTGGTCTGAGCTTCATTGCTCCAAAGATGCATTAACTGATACATACGGCTGGTTTATGCAGTTTTTGCTTGCAGTATTGGCTTTTACATGTTTGATTGGTAAGTAATATTGCGATATGCCCTTCAGTCATTCTAAAGTTCATCTTAGTGACATTAAGATAAACAATATTACATTTCAATCTAAACTTATGTCTGCAAATATTTTATTACATATTTTTTAAAAAACTTAAGACTTCTTGTTTCCAAACAGTGAAGTTTTCCAAAAGATTAGTCAAAATCACATCAATAATATACCACATGTATTATTTGGATCTAGAATGATACTTTACAAACAATCACGTTCTGTGATGTGATATAAATTCTTAATGCTAAATCTTATTTGAATTCAGAAGAGTATCATATTGATATAAACATTCCAATACCACAAATTTAGTATTAACTCCTTTTAATAATTTATGAATGCAAATTAACACACATAATATATTTTCCTCTACACTAATGCATGCACTATTTTTTTTTAATGACAGGGTTTTATTATTCATATTTAGTTCGACAATTGATTTCATTTGATCAATTTAAAATCTTTTTCTAATAGAATACTATAAATTATCTGAATATTAAAAATTGTTTGTTGCTGTTTATGATGGATGCAAAATTTTACTTAATATCCTTTTTGTGAAAAAGAATATATTTGACAATTAATATTTCTATGTATTGATTATGTTATAGTTTCTTTATTTATGTACAAAAGATGAAAAGGTTTTTTTATTATTTAGGTAAAAGATTTTGTGAACCACGCTATGCAAGAAGACCATGGTTGATCTGGTTTTATGATACATCAAAGCAAGGATTGGGTGCACTTATTATACATGCTGCTAATGTTTGGCTCTCCCCACACCTAACCGGGAATCCCTGCACCTGGTCAGTAAACATTTTATTGTGATATATTTTTTTGGTAAAAGTTATGACAGCTGTCTCTGACAATGTATCTGATTCTTGTTTTATATCACATTTTTCCTACTCTATCTCACTATTAAAGTTAAAAAAAAAAATGAGTTAATTGCTAAGTCACAATTTGATATTTATTTTTAATGTTTAATAATAACATTTTTACATTTTATGTGATGTGATATGTGACAAGGGCATTGGTAGGACCTTATATTTATAAGTTACAAACATACTGTAAAAGACATGTTCAATAAAACTTAATTAAAAGTTAAAACATATTTCATATATACTTATTACATACATTTCATATATAATACTTATGAAAAGTATTATTCTTAAATGCTATTTATTTCTCTTGATTCTACTCCCTATATGTTTCCCTATATATATTTTTTTATATTTTTGTCCAAACACTCATTCATGTATAATTATGTAAAAATTTAACACTCAAAGATAGTGTCAATTTAAAAAAAAATGAAAAATAAATTTTTAATTAGCTATAATGTTGGCTTTAATCTTGTACGTAAACTCAAAATCAATTTAAAAAAAAATTTTTCAAATATTAATTTGTTAGATAATTTCATATATTCAATACTTTAAATAAATATACATTTTTTAGGTTGCTTAATTTGAGTAGAAAAACTTAACTGTGATTTATGTTTCAGGTATATTGTTAATTTTATGTTGGACTCCACTTTGGGTTTACTTATTATATGGGCTGGAATAAGACTTGCACAGCACTGTGCTAGAA
>DWHQ01001245.1:0-11224 GCA_018247955.1 Eurytides marcellus marcellus | reverse complement strand
TAAGGGCACAGACCGCCACGCGGCCCCACTGCGGATTGGCGGACTTCACATATTTTAAGAATTTTTTATCATTTCTTTAAATATGCAGGTTTCCTCACGATGTTTTCCTTCACCGTCGAGCACGTGCTAAATCAGCACATAAATTTGTTAATTATAAATTAACAAATTCATTGGTGCCGGCACCGGGATTTGAACTGCCCGGACACTGAGCTACCACGGCTCTCAAGCAAATAGACAGGATCCCAATACAAATGGTACTTAGACAATGTTTTCTTAATACTATTTACTTGCGCTCGCTTTTAATTCAATACACGCGAGCAACCTGAGATCAAATCCCGATGCCAGCACCAAGGAATTTTTCAACTTGTAATTAACAATTTTAAGTGCTGATTTATCACGTGCTCAACGGTGAAGGAAGAGATCGTGACGAAACCTACACATTTAAGTCCGCAAACCTGCATTGGTCGCGTGGCGGTCTATGGTCTTAGACCATTTGTATAGAGGAGGCCTGTGCTTTTACTTATACTTAGGAGGCTTTTACTTATACTATTTACCATAACAGATCAAAAACTTGGCGTGAATCGCCGAGGGAACAACTTTAAAATATAATTTTAAAGTACTTGAAAATTAAAACGCGAGTAAATTCTTAGTACATCAAAAATATTTCTTATTTATCAAAAATATTTCAAACACAGATCCAATGAGGCCTGCATGGACTATATTACGAAAACTGTAAAATTTGTTAAGCATTATAATTTAAATTACGTTATAAAATAGTGCAGTTCGGAACTGTAAAGTCGTTTGGCATAGAAATAGCTGGGACGTTATTAAAATACACGCACTAATATTTTAAGAGCGGATTTACTCGCGTCTGCGTCTGCGTCTTTATTTTCCCTTTATGGTGCGTTGATAAATCTGTGTAATTATTATAATTATGGATAAAAACGAAGCGATTTTACTGCAAAATATAAGTGAGTGAGTTTAAATTTAAAAAAAATATAACTATTTGTATTTCGAAAAGAATAGCGGGTTATCTTTTAAAACTTAAAGAAAAATGTTAGTAGTTACATAAGCTGAAAACTTACATCGCGCCAATAACAAGGTGTTATTTCTTGTCATGAACGTCAATTGACGTTGGCATTGTTCCGGATCCATGACCTCCTTGTAAAGATCCAAATCGAACGTCGGGCTAGTAGAGTTCGCGTCAATAGTGAGACGAGCGTTAGACGCAACGAATAAAAAGCTTAAATAAATTAAAAATAAAAGCGACTTCCCTCTCATCTTTTAACATTTACCACGCATACGAAATTAAATACGAGTGTTAATTCGATTGTATGAAAAGCGATTGAGCTTGAATAATATTACGTGAACATTTCTCGCCTTCGTTGCTATCTAATCTGTCGAGAGTTATTTTAATTATTTTTCTTTTTTAATCTTGTAATCGATAAAATAACAACGTTTCTAAATCTCATTACCGTTAGCTTAATGAGATTAAAGTCACACCTGTTACACAATGTATAAATAAGAGCATATCGCGCGTTTTTTTATAAATCATACAAGACCGTTAATTCGATATTATTGGAAATTTTAAAAGGTTATTTTGCCACATACATAGCACTTCCTGAAGTACTGTGACAAATGACAACCCTTATCGCAATACAAATGTCATGTCTCTTGCTTTTTTTGTAAAATGTCATAGAATCACATTTCAATGCAGAAGATACACCGACCTCATTTATGGTGTAACCGGGGCTTATTCTACAAATCTTACATAACACAAGCGGGTGGGAAATTGCATACTCATGTAAACGGAAACTTCTGTAAACGCCTGTTCAGTATTGTGGGGAGGTCAACTTCGACCGAACAAAGTAAGAAAAACGAAAGACAGGTATAGAAATTAGAGTTTTTTTTTTAATTAACAATAGAAGATGAAGCTGTTACCATTGCGACTGGTAAAAAGAGGGCTGAAGCTTCTTTTCTTACTCGAAGGTTAAGTGTAACCATTCAACGCTGAAACGCAGCCAGGGTTAGTAGTACCATACCTCGCGGAATAATAGATTTTTAGGTTACGGCCTGAATAATATAAGATGAATGAATAAAGTTTGAACAATGAGGGGGAGAGACGATTGTGTGTCGAAGGGAGGACCTTATCGTTGGCGGTACAGAGAAATTGAAAGTTAGATATTGAGTAAACATGGGCAGAAAAGGAATGTAAAAGAGAGAAAAGAGTAGTTAAAGCTCTTAAGTTGGGAACGGTCATACTTTCGGAGATTGAAAACGAATTGAATTTAAAAGTCGATCAAGTTTATTACGCTAATCTGCGTTCAGATCAAAGTAGCAAATGTTAATTAGCAAAATAGTCGAAGGCCTGGACGAGCACTGCTTTCATTTTAATGGGCAAAAAATTTTCAGCCGGAAAAGATACCGTAGAGCACTTGTGACTTTATGACAAACTTTAGCAACTTGGCTCTTCCAGCTTTAAGTCATTTCGATGTGCAAACCGAGGTTTTTCATGTTTTCTCTGTTAGGAATGGGGCAATCGTTAAGTGATATTGAAGGAAAGTCCACCTTGCTCATAAGACGTGAACTGCCTACCATTATGGCTTGGCACTTAGATTGATTAACAGTCACACCAAACCTATCAGACCAACTCTTAACAACAATCAAGTCACGGTTGATCTCATTAAGGACATCTGGAAGACTATTGGTGGATCCCTGATTATACAGTTAAAGGCAAACAGCATAGAGGTAACACGCACATTTGAGGTGATTAGTGATAAGATTAATAAATATTGAATAAAAGTGGAAAAAGAATACCGCCGTAAGGGGTCTCTTACGGTTACAATGTTATGGAATGTTATGATGTTTCACTGTTACATAAAATAATTCTAGCACATCATCCGAAACCATTAAATAGGAGAGGGTAGCTCAAAGGCTATCATGACTGACGGTATTAAACGCATTTGAGAAATCAATTAAAATCAAAACCGCGAATTTGGTGTTTTCCATAGGTACCCTAATATCGCCAGTCACTTTAAGGAGAGTGGTGATAGTACTGTGGCCAGGCATAAAACCGGATTGGAGAGGGCTTAACAAATTATTGCTTTGCACAAATCGGGAAAATTGATTAAGGGCACAGGATTCAAGAACCTTGGATAGGAAGGAGAGGATAGAGATAGGGCTATAATGTGCAGGATCTGTAGAATCGGCGCATTTAGGGAGTGAAAGAACAGTATTACGCCATAGAGAAGGAAGAGAACTTGTAACCAAAGGAAAAAATAAAAATATGGGTAATAAGAGTAGGAGGTGCTCAAGGATAGGAACAATCATACGGAGGCTAAGGATGTCACATCCAACCGCGTTAGATTTGAAACTAAGAATTAGTTTTTTCGTTTCGTCCAAGGATACTGGAGAAAAATAAAAAAAAAATAATAATGCATCATTTAAATGGTTCGACGCGCCCCATTTAAATAGGAAATAGTTGAGCTACTTGTTAAATAACTCACCGGTGAAGTAATAATAATAATAGTAGCGTTTAGGAATGCGTACGTCAATCTGATAACACCGATTCCTCGCCAATTTTTAGAGAGATCAATTCAGATCAGTACGATCTTTTTTAATTTTTCGAAAAGCGCGTTCCGTAAGTCTCATAGACATTCGAACTTCCTCTGTCATCTAGAATGACAGAGGAGAGAAGATCTAGGGTGCTTTAAACATTTTTTTTTTTTTGACATGGGCGTGGGCTTTATTGTAACCATTCAACAGGGAAACGCGCGTTCTTTGTACCATGCCTCGTGCAGTAGGTTTAATAGTTTTAGGTAATGGTTAGTATAACGATACTATAATACACAATTGTTGTAAGTAAATAAATACACAGATATACAGATATAAAAAAAATACTTAAAAAATATCTGTAATAATACCGTTATCATATCACATTAATGTTCAGTGCCCTAGAAATTCGTATAATCCTATAAATGATTAAATTTAGATTATCGCTTTATTTCTGACATTATAACTGGGAAATAAAGAAAACTTTACAAAATTATGTTTATTATTTTTTATTGTTTAATAAATAATAAGTCGTTGTTACAAGTTATATTAAGTAACAAATAAACAGCTTTTAATAAAAGATTAAATTACTAAAATACTAAACATTTAGTTAAACATAATACTTCATTATGTTTAACTGAATGTGCTGCCAACAACTGGGAACAAAACCGTTTGTCTATGATTTGAAAATAGAGTTTTATTTTGTTTCCGTTGTATTATTTGTCGGCAACGCCACCGCCAATAATCTAGAGGAATCTGTTAAAATTTATTGACTCTTAAATTTTTTTTTTCAGTTTTATACTCGATATCACGGCTGTCATTGTTAAAAGAAGATATAATAATGCCCTCCCGACCAATTCCAGCCACGGTGGCCAATCCACAAGAGAGCAGCCGACTGTGCAGGATATATTAAAGTGCACAAGCGCTTGCGCAGACACAAGTGCAATCACTCTTGCTTTACTCTCATAGCCCGATGGGACGGATAATCGAAACGATCAGAAATAGATCAGGAGCAGAAGCGGTGACATTAAACTGACCAAGAGAAGATATACAAAGGTTTTCAATATGTTACTTGTAGTGGAGCATTATTTTTTATTTTAATTACGTTAAGCGATTTACCTATATCTTTAAGGTGTTTACAATTAACTATGTATTATTGACAACAACTGAATATAATCATTTTGAATGGACAAGTTTTAACAAAATTTGATAAACTTGAAACTTAAACGATAACAAAAATTATGCAATAATTAAAAGGTGCAATTTTGGTTGAGCTGATAATTACGATTGAAACTTTTACTACGGAAATGATAAGATATAAGGGAGCAAATACTGTGAATACATTGTTTCCTCTCCAATACATTATGCTTTCCTTAAAAAGTTTGTTCCCTAATATTAAGTGACAAAGTTTTTCTACCGTATTGTTTAAGAACTGATTTATTATTTCTTGTCAATTTTAATTGTAAACTTACTTTGTGTCGTAGAGCAATTTTACAATAAATACATAAATAATGACAGCCTAACCGATATCGGCCAAAAAGGCAAAACTACAAGAGATCAACCAACTGCGTGCGATACATTACTGTGGAACTGTAGTAAAAGTATTGAACTCGTGAGAGATTCGAAAATTATCGCATAAAACACGTGATACATGTCTATCCTATACATATTTGATATTCTACGTGCCAAAAAGACGAAAACCTAACCTCGACTTTCTCGTCGACGTCGAGTTGTAGTCGTATTGTTAGGAAAGAGAAATTTAAACAAGTTTTTTAAGAATGTTTTGTAATTGCAAACCATCGTTTATAGATCTTAATCTACCGCACACCCAAGCACGCACGCACGTACGCACGCACACGCACACGCACACACACACACACATTCGCATGGTTGTCAGCGTATCAAAAATATTTTTCTGATATTATAGAGTAAATAATATTTTATTGTCGTCATTAAAATATTTTTAAAATCTAAAAATGTCTATGGTCACACTATGTGCAGACATATTTTGGGCAGTTTGCTGATTTCATTGTGATGGCAACATATTGATACGTAAACGAATTATAACGACATATTAGTTATGGAACCTTTGTAAAACGTTTACAAATAAACACTTTTGTCGAACGTTTCATAAGCTTTACTACACTAACTAACGGTTGGTTAAAACCTTCGATAAGCGTTTTCCATATGAACAAGATCGTATAAATTCTACAATGCTTAATAAAGACTATATTAATTATACTTTCCAAGTCAATGTGTTGTTTGGTGATGAGATATGTAGATAATATCACGCAGCCTTGTTTGATAGATTCTGATACAGACTATGATAAGCAACAACGATTGTAACGTGAAGTTGAAAGAAAGTGTTCTCGATGTCATAGTGGAATCTCAGTGATAATAATAGCTAGAGCGTCTTAGCAGCAGAACACTTTTCCATATCACAGTGCCTTGTTATCTTAGAATTTACAAATCAATCTCTCGATTTTACTTAGCATTAATTTAAGCCGATATATATCCAGTGATATATCTGATAACATTTCACGGAATATAGTTATGCTTGCACACATTGTTGTTTTGAGGCAGAGCTGATTATGAAAATGATGTGGTCATTAACTGACACTGCAATACCGCGATAGGAGGAGATTGTAGAGGGAGAATAGAGTACTTTGCTAAACCCAAACAGAGTCTTAAACTAAAAGTTCAGGGCCTAGCTTCGGGGCTCTCGTTTTAAATTACTCCACGCACACACTAGATAAACTACACACTTATTATGATGGTAGAGATTCGCAGCTGTTCCCGATGCTGAATAGACCGGGCTGACCGGATGAATACCAATACCGGATAAGTAATACGACCTCACAGAAAATCGGCGTAAAGTGGAAGTGTTTTTGCTTCCGCGTTTTTTTCCGGCGAATGAGGTGACCGGTGGCCCTTGCGCCTACCTCCCCTTCCCCTCTCTTGCACTCCCCTACCTACCTTTGTCTCCATCCCCCCCCTTCCTACTTCCACTCTCCTCTATCATCCTCTCTCCCTCTCCTTCCTCATTTGTAAGTTCTGTATTGCAATTGCCTATGGGCGGCGGTGATCGCTTACCATCAAGAGCCACTTGCTCGATTGTCAGCCTACTCCATAAAAAAAAAGATTAAAAAATCCCTGATCTCAATACTACTGAACAGAAATACGGTAATTACCACAGTGATAGAGGCAAAATCTCGTATTATTTTAATACTACTAATACGTTTATAGAAATCCTTTTAAACGCTCTCTATCTTTACCATAGCATACTTAACCGTTATTCCGGTATTTTCAGGATGCATTGATCATTAATAACTGCTCGATACATTTACATAATTTAAAAACTTCATTCACAGCCTGCACAATGCTAAAGTCAGTTTGTTAGCATAATCAAGAATGTTTTTCCGTGTTACGTAAAAGACAGGCGTTGTGCCAAAAACAAGGCACGACTGATTTCAGTTTTACGTGCGCCTGTTTATGTTTAAAGCTTGCATTTCGACGGAACTGTTGTTCGATGTTAAACATTACGCCTTTTTACCTAAAATCATCCATAGGCTGTGAATTCGCTTTAAAGAAAGTACTTAGCATTTTTTGGTATCTACTCGTAATTACTTCAAAATATAACTTATCATACTTTTGATTGTAAAGTTATTTGAGAACTTGTGGGAACTAATAATTATGTTGCATTGTACATTATCTTTGTTAGTAAACACTGACGGTGCCAGCCTTTAATAAATAAATAAATGTAAATAGTTCTGTCTTCTAAAATATCCACACGAACCAATATTTTACCATGAAATTTCTACTGGTAATATATGTATATAGATGAGATGTTGAAATGAGCGATACATGCGCTTGATGGTTACCCAGCGCCGCACAGTGTCTTGAGTGGAATGAGTTCACGCCTCTGTGCATCGCTAGTCAGAGATTTGAGATATTATATACCTATACCCATTTAATTACTTTGACAAGATTTCCCTTTAAACTAGAACACGATGCAATAACGGGTAATTATTGCTTCTCGGCAGTATAATTGGTAATGCGTTAGGTAAAGTGTACCAATCCCAGATAGACTACAAGCCCAGAGGCCTCGCTTTTAAAAGTCGAAGGCCTATATTTTTAATAGTCAATAAAAACTCTATTAGAGGAATTGCATGCTCAGCTGTCACTTTCACCGCCTGTCACTTGCACCAAAATAGTGTTTTTTTTTTTTCAGAAATCTTACCAAAACTTTCGCTTACTATTGCACAACAGTTTATTTCAATATGCATATGTACGTATATCTGGTGAACCTCCTTTTATTCTCATCGCAACGATTCGACATAAATAAATTCGCAACCCGATAACAAAAGCTTTTAAATCTCCTACCTCCGCTATAAATAGCAAATGCAGGTATTTTTGGAATAGTGAAATTCGTTGAAAAAAAAACCGTGACAATATTATTAATTCTGTTTTAATCTCCTGAACGTGTATGCTGATATGTGAGTTATTTAGAAAATTAAGTGACCAGACGAACAAATCTATAATAGAGTTCTGCCGTTAACGAAATGTTGTATTGTAGCTGCTAAATAAATAAAACAATTATGATCTAGTTTTTTTTTGCAAGATAATTAAAAAAATATAACGTTAAAAAAAATAGAAAAGAGAAAGAGAAAGAAAGAATATCCCTTTGAAGATCATCCGCTCTTTCGTACAAAACGATTGACGACGCAGCGTACGAGCAACTCCCAGCGCTGCGAATTAATTATACAGTACCTAGATATTTCTTATGTCAACGTTTTCCATATCAGTTATCCACATACGTAACATTGAAAATGTGGAGAAGAGGTATGTTAAATTTCTCCCAACGTTTTAATTAAATTATCTTTCAAGGCCCGTCGTTAGTGTCACCTCCCCCTAGATTTCTCTTTAACGAGTCTGTCTTGAATTAACTCATCACTTGTTTGATATATAAAAAATTCAACTCAAAATTTTTGTGGAAAGTTTTTTATTTAACTGCGCTCTACAACTAAGATGCTGCTAAGGTTTGTTTCGCATATAATGTATTCAATTTATTTTTTACCAAATAGAGGACATGACTGGTAATTCGTGCATCTGATAATCAACAATGTTTTACCCTATAACAACACAGTGCAACAAAGTTTTAAACCTAACGTGCTTAGCTGTGCGCAGAGTTTGTAGAACATGCATAGAATATGATTATACTCTGTACCCAATTTTCTTCTAGTAAATTAAATGACAAGATGAATAAGTCATTCGCCCGATTTTATGCAACGAATCCGCCTTTAACAACACATTGTCATACAATATTTTAAACTAGGCGAGCAGAAATCTGCTTGGCTCGCGTGGATGGCCGCATATCGTTCGTGGCCCAGAGATTTGAGATGGTATATCTATGTGCCCAGTACTTACGCTGGTGGAATTACACATTACTGCTTGGCAGTAGAATAACTGGCAATGCGGTGGTACCATCCCCGGTGGAATCTGCAAAAGAGTACTATCTCCTGCAAAATAGGAAAAATACAAGGTCCAAATTAACTTTTCTCTCTCTAAAAAATTCTCACCATACAGATTTTCCATCTTAAATCTATGGGTAGAGCAGCGCAGAGCCAAGCAGAATTTCAACCACTTTCCACTCCTAGAAAACATTGAGTGGTACTGCCGCTTGAGTTGTTCGTCTTTTTATCACATTCGCAGATATAACATTTCAATAAATCTACGACACGCTATTAAAATTTGTCGCTAATGTGATGAGTGATGATAAGTGTACTCTAGTAGAGTCCTAATATAGTAGTAGAATCATTAGACGTCAAAAAGTGATTGTAAAGGAATCCAATTTTGAATAAAGAATTTTGACTTTGACTTGTTATGGTTACAATGTTTATCGGATCCATTAAAAGTGAGTTTCATATTCCAGTACGGTGCATCAAACAAAGAATTACACCAGTCATGTTTGGGACCAAATTAGTTCAGTAAAAGAAATAAGGTATTCCTGTTTATGAAATTAGTATAAAAAACTTGATCCATGGCGATCAGGTCAAGCTTTTTAATTAGTAATTTCGATTAACCGTTACTAAAACTACGTTTAATCTCTTAGTGTAAAAAATATCAGAGTGTGTTTTTCTAATCAAAAACTTTACTTTATATTTTGCCAATCAATACGGGCCAAAACATTTCACTGAAAAGTAAAATAAGTTCATAAAGTAAAAGCATTTCCAATATAACGACAAAGACCATTCTTAGTTGAAAACAAATTATTAATAACTATTGAATTTAAATAATTACCCGACTTTCCTCAAACTCGTGAAGAGTCTTAAAATTTAATGGAACTTTTAAGAGCGAGGGTTAATGGAAATAAATTGGTCTTTGGAGTTACTGTCAAGGGTTAACTGCAAGAGTTTAAAGTGTAATTGTAACAGGAAATTGATGTTACAATCTTCTATCTACACTATAATAAAATTGTATTAGTTGAAATAATATCGATATATTTGTTACATGAAAACTTTTGAGCGGTCGAAGGAGTGTCAATAAAACTTATATTGGTCTAGGGCTGCTTTTTTATCTTAAAAACTGAAATATGTTTTATCTCAATCTGTTGAGTTGTTCTAAATATATGTCTGTAATATAATATGTACCCACCAAGGTAGAGAAACTCTTGTTTAAGAATAAATTAAACATAAGTTCAAGATATATTTTGGAATATACTCGTACAACGAAATTCAGTATTAAGAAATCCACATTTTTTCTTAATAATTTATATATACATATGTATAGGATACATATCACTAACTTTCGGATTAGTGGACTTCACATAGCTACGAAATATTTTTTCATCGTTCCTTAAATATGCAGGTTCTCCTTCACCGTTGAGAATGTGTTTAATCAGCATTCACTCAGATTTAATTTCACGCTGCTGGAGTATATTGAAATAAACTCCCGGGTACTGGAGCTACCCATTATTGGGTTCGTTCATATTTCATCAAGGAATACTATAATGCGTAGCGCCCATGACAGTCCAATTGGAAATTGGCTTATTGCCCATGCCATAGAAGTATTTTTTTTTAGGTAAAGACAATAATAAGTAAATAACTGAAAGTGAATCATTTTTCGAATGATTTTTTTAAGTAAATATAAATCTACTGAGTACTACTACTATCCCTTATTGAAACTCTTTTGAAAATTTGAAATTAATAATAATAATATCTTCCCGACCGATTCCGGGATCTCGATCTGCAAGAGCCCTTGCCCTCCGCGGGATTCGAACTCACGACCTCCGATTTGTAAAGGGCGGGCCTATACCATTAGGCCATGGCAGTGAAATTAATAATATGTTACCATAACTGATACCATACTGTCGTTCGGCCTCACTGTTTTCCGTTCACCACAGTATCCTTTCGCCACGGAATCCTACAATAAGTATGCTAAATTTCGGTTTCTACTCAAAACGTTTTTCTAAATAAAAACTAAATAACGCCACTCTTCTCTCAAAACCAATCTATGTCAAAAACCATATCGTTCCGTTACTCCGTTACCACGTGAATGAAGGAGAAACCAATAACCACATTTTCAATTTTGTGACTTTATTTTAAAACCTCATTATTGATTAGTGATTAAATCTTGTTTGTATTCATGAAAATCGTAAGGTTTATGATAAACC